>JAESUZ010000491.1:600000-858454 GCA_017311185.1 Proteles cristata cristata
TTGGCTGCAAAAATATGCTGGTTTCAAAGTTTCCATATTTTTTTGTTGTAGATAGACAGATAGATAAATACACATATACATACATACATACATTTAGAGACTGAGATTTATTAATATTTTGGAAACACAGCTAACAGTGAAATTTCTGGATTATATGTTATATATATCTTCCTTTTGTAGATGCCACCAAAATGTTCTCTAAAGTGAATATACTAATTTATATTCCACTAGCAGGGAATGAGAATTTGAACTCTTTGACACCTTTGCTAACGTTCTGTATTCTTGATTTTAAAACACTTAACCATTTCTGTGGATATAAAAGATTCATATTGTGGTTTTAATTTTCATTTTCATGGTGAATAATAAGTTTGAACATATTTCCTTACTTTTGAACACTTTGATATATTCCTTTGTGATGTGCCTATTAAAGTTTATTTACACATTTTTATATCCTATTTTTTTATTATTGGTATTCAGAAATTCTTAATAAATAACTAGATGTAAATTCTTTATGTAAGTACTTTGTTAAGTATCTTCCCCCAATTTATAACTTTATTTCTTACTCTCTATGTGGTATGGAATAATTCCTAATCTTACTGTAGTATAATTGAACAATCTTTTCCTTTCTTGTTTGTGAATTTCATGTGTTGCTTACAAAAAAAAAATGTTCTTACCTTAACGTTATGACGACATATTCCTATTTTTTTTCTCCAGGAAGACTTATTATTTTATTTTTCCAGTTTACCATCACGATTCATTTTTTAAATTAATTTTGTTTATGCCACCAAGTTAAGGATAACTGTTTCATTGTAGATAGCCAATAGTTTGATAAAACTTTTTTCTCTGTTATATTTAACTGTTACTTTTTTGTGGCAAGTTACGTGTCCATTTATTTTTAGTACTATTTCCAGAATTTCCAGTATGTTTTATGGTTCCCTTTGTCTATCTTTTTGCTAATATACACAGGTTTACACAAATCACTTTCAGTTAATCTTTATATCTGGTAGCCTAAGTCTTCCAAGTTTATTTTAGAATGCCCTGTTGAATATTTGCTCTCACGTATTTTGTACTAACTTTTTTAGAAGCTCCTGATAGGTTGGAGCATCTTCAGTTTCTCTGTCTGTAAAGAAGGGAGTGGCAGCCACAACAAACTGTCTCTGGAACCACTAGAACGATGTGGATGTTTGATGAAGCTGCAGAGGCCAGGAAGCAGGTCAAGTCATCCCAGACCTGGCTGTGAAATGTGGAGTGATATCTAAACAAATCTAGGACACACTCAGAGATGTTGTGCCTGATAATGATACCCACGTGTCATATCAGAACAAGGTAATCTTACTTCTTCTCCAAGAAGTGAGATGCAAGTCTAATTAATCTTAAAAATCAGAGCTAGACTGGGTGTTATATGTAAGTGATGAATAACTAAATTTTACCAGAAACCAATTTTACCATATATGTTAACTAACTAGAATTTAAATAAACCTTAAGAAAAAAAAAAAGAATGGTGTTAATGTTTGAAAGTCCAGTGTAGTCTCTGTGCTACAATTTCATTGTGAGATCACATAATGGAATACATGAATGAAATCAAATAAATCCTCTTTAAGAAGAACATTAGGGGCACCCGGGTGGCCCAGTAGGGTAAGGGTCTGACTTGGGCTCAGGTGGTATTCTCGTGGTTTGTGAGTTCGTGAGTGTGACAGCTCAGAACATGGAGCCTGCTTGGGATTCTGTGTCTCCCTCTCTCTGCCTCTCCCTGACTCATGCTCTTTCTCTCTTCAGAATAAATACAAATTTAAAAAAAAAAAAAGAAATTTAAAGTTCTTCTTGGGCAAGTTCATTGGGCAATTTTTAGCATGGACTGTGGATTACATGATATAAACATTTTATGAATAATGTGAAGTATGATCATGGTACAATGAATATTTTTTTAAAAAGTAAATTCTTATGTGTTAGAGATATATTCTGAATGAAGTATTTATGGTTAAATGATACGATTTGGGAATGCTGCTTTATAATAGTCTAGTGAATGACAAACACAAAAAACCAAATATGTTGTGGGGAGATATATGAAACAATATTGACAAAAATATTGATATTTTAAAGCTGAGCAGTAGGTATCTGGGAATTTATTATGTTATTCTTTTTCTTTTTGTATATTTTTTGAAAATTTCCATAGCAGAATTAAAAAAATGAAAAAAATAATTCCTTTGATAGGAGGATACTAACATTAATGAACACACAAAAAAAATCCTTAGATTCACCCCTTATTGTAAAGATGAAAAAAGTCCTTTTTTACAGGCTTAAAAGTTATCTAATTGAACTGAGTTTTGCAGCAATAGGAAAATCTGCTAACACCGATTATAAAAGGAAACACACTCTCTAAAACATCTAGAATATGAAGTTACGCTATTGGCATCATAGACAAATAGCCTTATAGAAGATTATAACATAATATTGTTTTTAAAAAGTTTTATCAAAACAAATATATTTGAAATGTTTTTAGATGTTTTCTATCTGTTGTGTTTTTTTCAAAAATATTTAACTCATACAATGTATTGTAATTTGAAATATTCAATATATATTCTGATGTTGCTATTATTAAAACACTTTCCTTTCAAAATCATTTCTTATCCCTTAGAATTACTTCTCATCCATTATTTATTTCATGATGAAGTACTCCTCATTATTATTATGGTAATGCATCCTGGCTTAATTTGTCTACAATGAAAACATTCATACTACCAATTTTCTTTTTGTTTTTTAGTAGAGAAGTGATTTTATTTTATCCTTTTGTTATTATATTAGTGAAAATTTCTTGAGTCTAAAAAGGAAGTGTTCCCTTGTAAATAATTTATAATCATAAAAGTTGGGTTTGAGGATAGGATTGGGTACTAATATTACTGCTCTGCTCTCCTCACTTCTGAGGTTTAGAAATAAAATATAAACACAGGGAACAAAATGCAAATGGAAAGAAGTGCTACTTTATTAATGGCTGGGTAGCACCCCAATAGATTTCTATAGATTTCATAGCTCAGGCCAAAATGCTTAACCAGAACCTTCAGTAGCCTTTCACTTGCAATTAGTTTTGCCAACTCTGTAGAAGAGGCCGTGACTTGTAACCACTAGTTCTCACACAGAGATTCTAGGGGAGCCTGATAGGTTGTCCCTTCCTCAGAGTGGCAAGTCTTGCAAGTATCTATCACAGGAGGTAGAACAATCAAGCATATTACATATACCTCGGAAGTAGCGCCAAAGGCTGGAGAGTGAATTTATGCCTTTAAGACACAGTTAATCCAGCCATTTATTAAAATGTGTGGCTGATG
This sequence comes from Proteles cristata cristata, assembly GCA_017311185.1. NCBI lineage: Eukaryota > Metazoa > Chordata > Mammalia > Carnivora > Hyaenidae > Proteles > Proteles cristata. The sequence continues at coordinate 603,321 of JAESUZ010000491.1, forward strand.
AAATGACTTAGTTCCAAAAATGCTGTATTTGTCCCACTAGCTGATAACAGCACTGGAATCCACCTCTACATTTCTTTCTTCAGGGTTCCTAGATAGATGAATATTAAAGTAAGCACTGCAGGGCTGCCTGGGTGGCTCAGTGAGGTTATGATCTCACAGTTTGTGAGTTCAAGCCCAACAATGGGCTCTGTGCCTGGAGCCTGCTGTGGATTCTGTGTCTCTCTTTCTCTCCCCCTTCTCCGCTTGTGTACACACTCGCTCTCTCACTTAAACATAAAAACTTTAAAAATAAAGTAAGCACTGCATATGATAAGCATCTATCCTTTGTTTTAATAAAACTCATAAATTATCAACATTAGTTCAGTCAATTGCTTATATATAAGGCAATATATATAAGCAATTACATATAAATATATATATATGTATATATATTATATATATATTAAAAGCTGGTAGCTCCATGTGTAGCTTAGCTTGGTAACCACACTAAAATATATGTGTTTTAAGGATGCTGTATTTTACCCTTTCGATTCCAGAACCTGACCTGGTACTCATCATAGAATGAGTGATCAATAAAGATTTCTTTAAGGGATATGAAATAACATATTGTTAATAACATTAATCTCCTGATTACTTATATAGAGTAAGCAATGAGTCATATATATATATATGTATATACATATATATACATGTATATATATACATACAGATCGCAATTCTATGAATTATGTATTTCAGTGCCATCCGTAAATTGTGAAATTCAGAGTAAGATCTTAAAAATGACCCCTAGGGGTGCGTGGGTGGCACACTCAGTAGGCCGTCCAACTCTTGGTTTAGGCTCAGGCCATGATTTCATGGTTTGTGAGTTCAAGCCCTGCATTGGGCTCTATACTGACAGTGTGGAGACTGTTTGAAAGTTTCTCTCTCTATGCCTCTCCCCAACACACATGCACACTAACTCTCTCTCTCTCTCAAAATAAATAAATAAATAAATAAATAAATAAATAAATAAATAAATAAATAAATAAATAAGCAAGCTTTAAACAAAAGAATTTTTTTAAAAAAATGACTCATATCATAAAATTAATAAGGATTAGGTACACGTTGAAACCAAGAAGTCCAAATCCTGTGTCTTTTCTCACATTTTCCTGTCATACTCTAAAGCCAAATTTTCTTTCCTTTTCAAGGAAATGCATAGAGCTGCATTTAGGCCAAAATTAGTAGAAAACTGAGCAAACATATCACATGTAGTATTTCACAATATTGTCAGTGCTTGATTCCATGTTGAGGTATTGGCATCTTAGCTGTGTTCAAAATTTGAGATGTCTGAGTTATCTGGATCTGCCAAAAGATGCAAGTCACCAAACCACCTGGAAGCTCTTATAAATAATCAAGTCACCAATAAGCTGTATCAATTTCCTTAGGAACATACCTATTGCTGACACTGACAACCTAGGGACAAGCTGCTTCTTCTAAAATGATAATATATTCCATTATTTTCAAACTTTTTTGGCTCCTTTGGTGGCAAAGCTTTCCAAGACTTACTAGCTACTGACAATTCATACTACTGCATCTTTCTAAAATAGACACTTCACCTCATCCACTTGCTCCCTCTATGAGATCACTGTGTTTCTCTTTATAAATGTGTTTCTATAAGTTAAAATTGGAAATTTCTTTTTCAATGATTGTTTTAAAGTATTTTATGTCTTCTAAAAATCTAATAATGGAGCAGCTGTTCGCTGTAGATGGGTCTGTCCTTATCATTGATGGCATGGCATTTTTTTTCTATTAAAAATAAAGACATTGAAAATTCCTACCTTGAGGTACCTGGGTGGCTCTGTCAGTTAAGTGTCTGACTCTTGATTTCAGCTTAGATCTCAGGGTGGTGAGCTGAAGCCCTGTATTGGGTTCCATGTTTGGAGTGAAGCTTATTTAAACACAAAATTAATTACACTCCTCCTTCATAGCCTTCTTTTATTAGATTTTCAGCTCTGCCATTACCTTACCTTTTCTTGCTTTTTACTTCATGAAACTGCTGGATCATTTTAACCTTTATGTCATTATTAACTATAAAGTTATTGCCATTATAAGTGAAGAATAGTTTGTTATTATTACTTTTTGTGTTGACCTTACTCAAATACCACAGTCCTGAGTGTTTTAGTATATATGAGTCTCACAAGTCATATATAATTCTGTAAGGATGTTTCAGGCATCTTGATTAAAATGGAGAACATCCTAAAGCCTTTGTTCTCGCGACATGTTTCAGAGGATGCTTTTTGATGAAAACATTCATTTTGGAGGAAAGGGTATTCTGAAGAAGATGCTTGAGAGCATGATGATTTGAAGGGTCATAAAATGCGATGACCTTATATATTAAATGCTTAAAATGATTTAAAAGTCTTCAGATTTGTATGAAAACTGATTTAGCTTCCAGTATCCTTTAGGTGTTCAAACCTACCTTATTCATGTGTAGATGTCTTTTCTTAGTGGCAGAGGACCTGAATGGGATACTATCACATATTTTTAGTACTGACCTAAGGCAGAATAAGACAAAAGATGGCTATGAATCAAAAAACTGTGTTGTATTTGTGAATGACTTGGAGGGGATGTGGGTTTTCATCTGTGACAGTCACAGTCATCTGTATTTAACTTGTTTGCACCTTAGATGACCGCAAGGAAAGGAGTGAGACATGAGCCTTGGCAAAAAACAAATTCTGATGATAAGACCTTCTTACTTGGTTGTCCATCTTGGGCATTATAATCTTCAATGCAATAGTTAGGCAGAGTCCAACTTGTCTAAGTAGCTATTTGTAACAAGGCCAAGAATTTAAAGCCAAATTCAGCAATTCTCAAGAGATGCTTAATTACTCACAGGTGATGTTGCTAGGCAACCACTTCACCTTCTAATTTTGCCGCTTCACCTAAGTGTGGTACTCAGTTTGTTCTATTGTTACTGAATGTTAAAAGACATGGAGAAGTGCAGTCTGAAGAATTTATTTAAAACCAAGCGAATATAGAAAGTTAGGGAAAGAAACTAAAATCCAGTTCTGAATTGGAAGCTATGCAAGTGCAGTTTTAATTTTTTTTTTCCTGATTTGAGATGCATTTTACCGAACAGAAATTTAAGATGGAATTTCAATAAGAATAGGAGGATTATTCAAAGAAAAAGTGTTATATTTGCAGACATAAATGATGTACAGCAGAAGTGCGAGACATCAGGAGCTATATGCCATGGGACCAGGGGTTCCAACAGTGTAGGTCCTAGCTATTTCAATAGAATTGCTAAGGACAATGCTAAAGATATTACCTCAGACTTTCTGAAACTGACTTACTCTTCCTACCTATCTGTAATTTGCAGTCATCACTTCTTGACCTTAGATTTAGAGTCTTGAAATTTCCCTAAATTTTTTTATTTCTTGATTGAACTATGAATAATTTCATCTATTACCATGGCCCTGATTTTACCTTGTAAGGCACATACAGTTTCAATGCTTTTAGAAGCTGTTTCAGCGTGCCTTTCAGCTTTCTCTTTTTTCATGTCTTCAAGAGAGTTATGATTCACATCAATACTGTTATTTGACATGGCTTGGATGGAATGGGTCCCCAAATATTTAATATCAAGGGATGGATCCATCCTTATGCTCCACTAGTTGATAAGTACACTTGAATCCACCTCTAAGGGTTTTTTCCCCCCTTAGAATAGTTAGATGGGTGAATATTAATGTGGGCATTGCTTATGATGTGTTAATAAAACTCATAAATTATCAATATTAGTTCAATCATTTACTTATTCAGTGGCCCAACAAACACTAATTGCCTACTGAGTGCCAGACACCATCATCATTCCATGCAGAGTTTATTATCAGCTGAGCCCTAGTGTGCCTTTAGGTGTTAAACCCTGGAAGAGAATGTACATCTACACTACTTGCTGATCTTTAGATTCTTTTTTCATTAACCAAGATATAACATTATTTTTCTGTGCTAACCAAAGAAAATGGTGTACTACTGTATAGGTAACTCTCTCCAGACTTCTAATTAATAGCCTTGCCAGATCATCTAATATTCCTTTTTCATTGTAAAATATTCTGTACTATGTCTATTGTACACCAAAGATTTATGGCAAGTAGATTTGCTAGATGCACATCTACACACGTCTATACCTATTACTTGAGATGTATGCTTACCAAAAATTACAATCTATTTTTATTCACAACCTGCTTGTACATTTTGCATTTGGTGTTGAAATTATATAATAAGATAAGATGCACTAAAGAGTATAAAGGCAAAAAATGTGGTTATCTTTTCCTATGGAAAAAATATTATTTATGATAGCATGAATTAAGAAAAAGCCAAGAAAGAACGTGTAAGGTTTCTACATTTAATTTTATTTATAACTAAGCATTCCCCATACCTTTGACCACAGTTCTTAATTTTACCTAGAGACAAATATCCCAAGAAATAGCCACTGTGAAACATAGTTTTAGAAGAACTTAGCAACAAATGCCTTTTGTATGCATCTATGAATTTTAGTGTTCTATGTGAGATTCATGCACATCACTGCAGATTACACACACAAACTGTAAATAAAATTGTGTTACTGCAGTAATGATTTGAAAGCAGCCATACACTATTCAGAACACTCTTTACAAAATGAAAATCTCAAAACATTCAAGATTTCTTTAAGTGCCCACACTGAGCGAGTATAGCTTGGGGGACATGTTTTCTTAAAGTCTAATTTATAGAAGTTGTTCTTATTCTATTCCTCAGATATTGGTTTAATACCATATGATCTCACTCATATTTGGAATTTAAGAAACAAAGCAAATGAGCAAAGCAGAATACAAAAAGAGAAAAGGCAAACCAAGAATCAGACTCCTAACAATAGGAGACAAACTGATGGTTAGCAGAGGGGAGGGAGGGGAAGGGCGAAATAGTTGACAGGATTAGGGAGCACACTTGTGATGGACAAGTGTGTTGTATGGAAGGGTTGAATCACTATATTGCACACCTGAAGCTAATATTACACTGTATGCTAACTAACTGGAATTTCAATAAAAACAACAACAACAATTTAAAAAGTATTGGTACTACAAGGTTTAAATGTGGGAGAAATTTCTTGTTCAAATGTGTGAAAATGAGGGTTTTTTTTTTTTTCAATACTTTGAAATGCTGTAGATAGGATTTAGGATATTAGTAGTAAATATAGATGAGGCTTTACCGTATAAGAGAAGTATGTGGAGCAGTGTGTTCAGACAGGGATCAATTGTATTCATCAATCTTTCCACCCTTCTCTGCATGCAAATGTAATTAATAAATGTAATGTGCACCCGAATAAAGGCATGCCTTTCACACTATAAATATTACATTATCAGTATTCAACAAAGAGAATATAAATATGCCTACTCTTATGTCAGGCAGATCCAGGTTGATGTAAAGTGCTTGCCAGAATATGCATCCACTTGAACATAACTACAGCTGCTGTCACATAATTCATATTCTTAATGCAGTACTTGGCACAGGTAGATTTTTTGTTGAAGGAAGAGGGGGGTCAGGGATTACATTCTAGGCAACAGCTTTTTGATGAATAGTGTAAAATGAACTACCCTTTGCATTATGGTGCATCATTTAAAAGTCCAGAAATGGACAGGTACCATCATCAGCATATACCAGGCTGTAGATGTCTTTTTATTTATTTGGCAACAAGCCCAAATAATAGGATTAATTAATACACACATTTCAGATTAAAGGTAACTTTATGCATCCATATACGGTGAGTGCCTGTGTGTGCATACATACATGCATACACATTCACACATATTTATGTGACTGACACCTTTTGCTTCACATTTACAATTATAGTTTGGGTAAAAATGTTACAAACACTATTCTTAGTGGTCTTCCCACAAGCTCTCAGGACGGCTAAATTTAATGAAAGTTAACACAAGAAAAACAGTTTATATCATAAAACCACCTATGTGGTACAAGAAGCCAGGAAAGGTTGAAGAAGAGGTGACTGGAATGCAAAGCATTTCTGAAGTCAGAGCAGAATGTATCTATAGACTGAAGCTTTAGTTTTTCAACACTAGTATAAGAGATTTACTCTATTGGTGTCCTTTTCTTTCCATCTTCCTAGAGGGTAAGCGATTCTCTCTACTTTTGTATCTTCTTGTTTCTCATACGTGCCAATTATTTTACTCTTAGCTTCTACTTTTTCCTAACTTCAGCTTAAAAGTTTCACACAATGGTGTCTTCTAAGTTCATGTGTGCTTTCCATTTCAATTCCTGCTAATGTCTGATTAACTTTGTATTTCTCAATTCATCTTCTGGAGAATGAAAAGCTACTATATTCCAGTTACTTTTTCACAGGATACAATATCATAATGACTAAATACCCTCATGCAGCCTGGGTCACCTGCCTTCCTGATGTCCAGTCATCTTTAATGTCCTGATGTCCACCCCCAGGGTCCTGAGGCTTGTATGGAAGACCCTGTATAAGGATCAGCAGATGGATGGGATCCCAGAGAACTCTTTATGGGTATTAGGATCTAAGGTTAGCATATGAACTAATTCTATTTTGCTATAATTCTATCCTGAAATTAATGCTTTCATTTGTCTGTATTTACTAACTAAAATGTGGTAGCTTGCCATGCAAATGCACATTGGATGTGCCTCCTATGAAATATATAGATGCACAGAGAAAAACAATGTCAAGTCCCTGTACATATTTTATTATGAGATATTCACTTATTTGGCATAATAACATTTATGGTTCCTTCTATTAAATATTTACTAGATACATTAGAATGTTTATGATATGTATATATGTATAAAATAATTTAAAAACAAGCAGTATCTGTTTTATATATTTTTGAGTTTGATATATATTTGAGTATATATTTGAGGGTTTTTCTTAAGTATCCCCTTCCAATCTGTTGGTTTTTGTGAACCCTTCCCTAATCTCACCTCCTCTCTCTCACCTAAGAGATGAGCAATATCCTGAATTCTTAATATTTAGTATTTTCTTTCGTTTTTCTTCACATTTCTATTATATATATTTTATATGCAGACATATTATATTATAGAGTTTTGTTCTCATTAAATTTTCTTGAACCATATTATGTATATATTTTAATATCTTGCTTTTTTGCACTTAACAGTATATGTCAGATATATTTATATTATTTATGTAGTTGTAGTTTACACATTTTCACTGCTGCTGGTACTCCAGGAAATGAATAAACCAAAAGCTTTATTCTATTATTATTCTATTGGGTTGTCGTTTTGTCATTGGTTTGTAAAAGCTCTGTTTGAAATTTTCACTCATCTCACTAATTACATGTTCATATAATTTTAATCTTTATTCTCTGTGCTTTATATTGCCTAGTTTCTAAGGTATGTTTTCAAATTCATTAATCTTTCTTTTTCTTTTTTTTTTTTTAATGTTTTTTTTTTATTTATTTCTAGGAGAGAGACAGAGAGAGAGACAGCGTGAGCAGGGGAGGGTCAGAGAGAGAGGGAGTCACAGACTGAAACAGGCTCCAGGCTCTGAGCTGGCAGTCAGCACAAGCCCGACGCGGGGCTCGAACCCACTAACCGCGAGATCATGACCCAAGCGAAAGTCGGACGCTTAACCGACTAAGCCACCCAGGCGCCCCCATTAATCTTTCTTTTTCAATAACAAATCTGCTCTCAATCCCATGCAGCAAACTTTTCATCCCATATAGTTTAACCTTCATTTGTAGATATCTGATTTAGATATTTTCTATATTACCCATGTCTCCACTTAATTTTTGAACATATGGAATAGAGTTATTATAACTGGTTAATGTTTTTCTCTGTGAATTCTAACATCTGTGTCAGTTTGGGGGTGGTTTGAGATTGATTGATGTTTATTCTCATTATGGGTCACATTTTCCTGCTTCTTTGCATGCTGTTTAATTTCTTTTTGTTAGATACCAGACATTGCAAATTTTACTTTATTTGGCTCTGGACATTTTTGTATTCCTAGTTAAGTTACTTGTTACTTGGAAACAGTTTCATCATGTCAAGTAGTACTTTTTCTTTTCTTTTTCTTCTTTCTTTTCCTTTTTTAGTGGGGCCTAAGCAATGCTCAGTCTAAGACTAATTCTTCCCCATCGAGACAAGAACCTTCTTTATACTCTACCCAACAGTCCAGGAATTCTGAATCCCTCTGGTTTGTAGGACAGGAACTATCTCTGGCCCTGTGTGAGTGTTTGGTACTATTGCATCTAATTCTTCTGTGTGGCTTCCCTCCTTCCCCTAGCTTCCAGTACTTTCTTCTCATCGTTGTGCGTATAAGTAACTCAGCTGAAAACTCCAAGGGCCTTCAAATGTTTTTGCTCTGTGCTGTTTTCTCTATTCTGATACTCTGTCCTATGAACTCTACTCATCTTGGCTCTTGAATTCCATCACCTTATCTTGGTAGTTCTCTGAGCTCCATCTGAGCTACCCTCTCTTGTATTTCCTTGGAAGTGGCCTCAAAGCTGCATGGTAAAGCAACTGTAGCATTCACACAGCTTTCTTGTTTGTTTCTGGTCTCTCAGGATTACTCTCCTTAGTTGCCTGTTATGGGATGAATTGTGTCACCAGTAAAAGTTGTGGAAGTCCTAACCCCTGATACCTGTGAATGTAACCTTATTTGGCAATAGTGTCACTGCAAATGAATAAGTTAAGATGATGTTACTGGAATGGGCCCTAATCCAATATGACTGGTGTCCATATAAAAAGAAGCAATTTAGGCATAAATAGACATGTATAGAGGGAAAACCTGAAGACACAGAAAGAATGCCATCTTTAAGCCAAGGATATTGGAGGCTACAGGGAGATAGGAGAAAGGCAGGAAACAGATTTTTCCCTCACAACCCTCTGAAGGAAACTGTCTGATGACACCTTGATCTTGAACATGTAGTCTCTGGAACTATAAGAAAATAAAATTCTGTTGTTTGTCAGTTTGTAGTGATTTGGTACAACAACCTCAGGAAACTAATACATCACCTTACATACAATGTCTTGAATATCAAGTACACATACACAAACACAAAGACTTTGTTTTCTTTTCAAAAAGGATCATAAATCTGGTCCGAATCAACACACACTGACCAGAAGCAGAGTAATTTATCCATAAAATTTTAATTTTATTCTCCTTCTGTTTGTCAGTTGTTTTAAACATATTGATCATAATTATTTTAAGGTTTATGTCTGAAAACTCTAATTCTTGAGCCTGCTATTGTCTTTTTGTTTTACACTTTTTTTGTGTGTATTTGCTGTGCACCTATTTCTTTTCACTATTTGAATTTTTTATTTTATTATTTTTAAAATTAAAATCCACTTACCACTAAAACTACCCATCTTCTGTTTCCTAGGTATTACTTTGCTTTTAAATAAATATATTTAATGTATATATTTTTAATTAAAAAATTAATTTTTTGTAGAAAAATTGCAAAGATAGAGAGTTTCCATATGCCCTTCCCCCAGCCAGTGTCTCCTAGGGTTAACATCTTACATAGCCAGGGTATGTTTGTTAAACTAATAAATTAATATTGGAATATTACTATCAACTAAAAATACTAGATAATATTCAGAGAATACTGGCTCTTTTTCATGAATGTCCTTTTGTCTTCCCAGATCGAACTCAAAGTACAGTATTATTTTTAGGATATATAGATTGTTAGTAGCTATTCTAAAGTTCATCTCTGCGTATCCCCATATCTGTGTTAATTTCCCAACCAACTTCTGTTGACTCCTTATTTCCCTAATGTTAGTTATAAGGTTCAATTCCTTCCTAAATCAAATATATTTTCAAATCATAGCTTTCTTTTGTGGATGCTACATCGTAGAGTCTGGAATACATTTCATTTCTTCAAGTAGTGTTGTTGAGTTTTCTTCTATAAAACCATGAATTTACTTGCCTGCCCAACTTGATCTATTCCATGCCTGTCTGTAGGCTTCTTTGCTGTGGGTCTAGGGTAGCCTTTACTTCAGAGCATGTTCCTTGTTTTTTAGATGCATGGCATTTCTGACCTCTCAGCAGAAGTCCTCAGGTATTCAATGACACTTTTCTATTCTGGTGATTTGTAACCCTAAATTCTCCTGGTCTTGTACAGGCAGCAGAGTCTTTGTTTACATACAGATCTTCTCCTTCAGGCCCTGCAGATTCTTTCGTGCATGTACACAGCTTAGCATTTGATCAAAGGTCCTCCATCCTGCCTCTTTCACAAGCTTCTTCTCTACCTAGCACCCTGCTGTTTGTTAACTTGCCTCACAAATGATACTCATTTTACTAGCTGTTATCTCTTTTCCCACACCCAGCAAGAACACTTCTTTATATTTGGCTCAAATACTCTGTGCTGTAGTTTGGAAAATGTCTTTATGAAGAAAGCGCAGATGACTATGGAACTTAACTTCATGTGCTTCCCTTTTTTCAAGGATCAGAGCTCCACATTGCCAGATGTCTATTTTCTGAAAACTATGGCCTTACATAGTTAGTCTACTTTTCATTTGTTTACAACAGAGGATGATTCTAACATCTAACACTTTGTTGTGGTCAAAAGAGAAATATAATTTATAACTTTAAGATAAAATATTTCCTTGAGGAATGATAATTTTAAAATATCTCAAAGCTAAAGCAAAATTTCTCATTTCCAATTTGTATTGTGAATGTGTCTATAACTATATATTTAGCCTTGCAAAATGAGTGTATTTTTAGATCCTGAGCTTTTTAACTGCAAAGAAGATTTGTAATTATGACTTATTAAAAGTGTGATAGCTAATCCTCTCTGTGTGTTTAATATATCTTGCATTTTATTCATTAATACATACATTTATCGTTTCAAGCATTTGAGAAATGTTTGTTGGAATATACTGTATGCATAAATTGTATCATGTACCGAGACTTCCATAAGAAACCAGATCAATATGCTTTTTCCTTGTGTAGCTTATATTTCATCAGAAAAAGACAGGAATTGAACAGATGTTTATGATAAAAATTATGAGAGTACATGATATGAGAATATAGTTTCAATTGCTATATTTAAAATAAAATGTGGTCAATCATTTATTTTCCCTCATGCTTACACAATATTGGATAATATAGTAGTATTTTTATAGTTATTTGTCTTGACTAGACTGAATTCACATTTGCGCATTTGTTTTTCTGCCACAAAGGGCTTGGGTATATTTATGGGCACCTGACTTGAAAGCATATATGAAAATTTTGGGTTTTTGAAGGTTTTGGTTTTGATTTATAAGTAATTCTTTCTTTTACAGAGAGAGAGAGAGAGAGAGAGAGAGAGTCACAAGGAGGCTCCATGCTCAGTATGGAGCCCAATGCAGGGCTTGATCCTATGACCCTGGGATCATGACCTGAACCAAAATCAAGAGTCAGATGTTCAACTGACTGAGTCACTCAGGTGCCCCTCATAAGTAATTCTCTTAGCAATAAATATTAATAGTTATTTTCATCTATATTATCAATTAAATTTTGTGTGCAGACAGATGAAACTTACAGGGAATATATTATACCACGCTTCAAATTTTTTCCATCCCAATAATCACACAAAAGAAGGTAAAATGGAGTCCCACTGACTCTGCTAACATTTCACTTACCTTTCATTTGTTACATTGCTCCCATATGAGCTTAATCTTCCCCAATCTCAGTCTCATTTCATAGAAAGTAGGCTATAAATGATAAATAAATAAATTAAGAAATAAAATACTTTCCATTTATCAATATCATCACATCATCATCATTATCATCATCATCATCATCATCATCATTTTATGTCATCTAGTGTACATTCAGATTTTACTTATCTTTTTCCCTTTTACACATTAGCATGTCAGAGACAGTAGAGACTATAATTGTACAATATACATTAGCTTAATTTATTGATGGATTGTTATGTTCCTGGAGAAGCATTCTAAAAAAATTTTTATATGAAATTTTATAATTTCATTTTCTGAGCATTCATATGTATATAAAGGAACTGAGGTAGAAAAATATCAATTAATTTCCCAAGGACACAGAGGTAATGAGAAGTAAAACTAGTGAAACCAGGCAGTACGATCCAGGAAATACTTTTATCTACTTGCCTTTTCTTCACTGATTTTTTGGACACATGCCACTTGAACACATAACATATTATATAGACCTATTGTTGAGAATGTAAGTAGTTAGCTATGAAATGATAGCAGGGATACTGTGTTTAATACCAAAGTATCAAATATTTCTCATTTAAGTAGAAGATGAGAAAATGAATCTGAGAGATATTTATTTATTTATTTATTTATTTATTTATTTATTTATTTATTTTTATGTTTATGTTTTATTTATTTCTGAGAGAGAGAGAGACAGCATGAACAGCAGAGGTTCAGAGAAAGAGGGAGACACAGAATCTGAAAGAGGCTCCAGGCTCTGAGCTAGCTGTCAGCACAGAGCCCGATGTGGGGCTCGAACCCACAAACCGTGAGATCATGACCTGAGCTGAAGTCGGACACTTAACCGACTGAGCCACCCAGGAGCCCCTGAGGGATACTTTTTTAAAACCACTGTATGCTTCATAAATAACTGTTAATTGTTATAGAAAAAAAAAATACCAGTTCACTACAATTTGTTAACTCAGTGTTTAATTCTTTACTAGGGGTAAAGGGTTCATAAAGGTAGAAAATACAATAAAATCACATATGCCTAAGAAATAAAACACCTAATGATAAAAATTGTCACCAAATAAAGTTGAACAAACAAGCACAGATGAATATCTTTCACTCTCATCTTCAATTTTGTGAACAACCACCACAGAAAGAACCCATTAGTGACTTTAGTTATTATCAGTTACACCTTATCTTCTAACTTCCACAAATATTTAAATTCTACCTTAATAGGATATACTTCCTTTTTCTTATTCATGTTACACTGAACTCCATTTTAGTAGGAATGTGAAATATGCTGTCTTTTTCAATGGCCATTTAATAATTGCTGTTACTCATTTTTATGATTTTTCCAAAATCTTTCTCAAATCATTAGATAGAACACTTTGCACACTTTTTACACTTCTAAAAACAATTAGTAATACTGCACATGTTCATGTATTAACATCATATTTATTTGCAAAGCTATATTGATAGCTTTCAAAATAGAAAGCATTCAAAATTCAATCCATATTAAAGGCAGGAATATGTATGTTAAACATTTGGGAGTGAAATAAGTAAAGACATTTACCCAATTTATAAGATTGGTCCATTCAAGAGAATGCTAAAGAATCCTCACTTTTACTATTACCTGGATTTCCCTTACCTATCAGTCAAAAGGCTGAAATCATACTTATCTTTTGAAGTTACATGCATGTACAAAATTCAATAATCTCTTTTCAAAACTTTCAGTTAAAAGGTATGATTTCCATCTGTGATGCCAATCCACAATTTTGACTATTTTTTAATGAAAATTGATTATATCCTTCTACATAGTTATTTATGCACATAGTTGCTTCTTCTAGGTAGACTATGGTTGATATTAATGTATTTTATGACAATGGTAATCTAAAATTATACACAGGATCTTGGAAAGTCTTAATGAAAGCCATTGAATATCAATAAGTATTGAGGTAAGATATATATCACAGCTCTGCATTACATATAGATATAATCCCATTGGAAACTATGTCAGAAGTTTATGGAGCTTTTCCATGAAGTCAGTATTCAAAAGAAATCACTCACAGTAGGTACAAAGTAAAAACAAAGAACATTATTTTAAAACATGAAAAAGTAAGGCAAGCAAGACTTTCAAAACACGTGTGTAGTATAAGTTTGGGGAAAGGAGGATTAATATATATCCATAAATATATATTTATATAAATTTAAATGTATTTAATATATTTGTTAAATATATTTGATATAATTAATATAATTTAATAAGTAATATATTTAATTTAATTTGATAAGTTTTAAGTTTATTTCTTTATTTTGAGTGAGAGAGAGAGTGAACCAGGGGAGGGACAGAGAGAGGAAGAGACAAAATCGCAAGCAGGCTCCACACTGCCAGCGTGAAGCCCAGGCCAGAGCTCCATCTCGAGAAAAGTGAGATCATAACCTGAGCTTAAATCAAGAAATGGGTGCTTAACCGACTGAGCCACCCAGGTGACTCAGATTTGATTAATTTAATATAGTTAATACTTAAATATATATTCTTTAAAAATGTTTACTTTATTAGACAATATTATGATTTTTTTCTCTTAGATTTTCAGTATCAAATAGAAAAGGTTAAAACAAACAGATGAGGAGCACCTGGGTGGCATAGACGACTAAGTGTCCGACATCAGCTTAGGTCATGATCTGAAGTTTGTTGGTTTCGAGCCCCGTGTCCGGCTCTGTGCTGACAGCTCAGAGCCTGGAGCCCGTTACCGAGTCTGTATCTCCCCTTCTCTTTGTCCCTCCCCTGCTCATGCTCTGTCTCTCTCTGTTTCTCGATAATAAATATATGTTAAAAAAATTAAAAACAAACACACAAACAGACGAAAATAAGCATGACTATTTTTCTTTAGTCATTTTTTTATTGGTATATGTTTAATTGATTTTTGACAAATAAAATGTTGTTAAACATTTTTAACTTTAGCAAAGTAACACACTTCTAGTATTTTTTTTTTTTTTGAGAGAGAGAGAGTGAGAGTGGAAGAGAGGGGCAGAGGAAGAATCCAAAGCAGGCTCCCAGCTCTGCATGGAGCCTTATGTGGGGTTCGATCTCACGACCCTGAGATCACAATCTGAGGTGAAATCCCGAATGGGATCCTCAACCGAGTGAGCCACTCTGATGCCCCCACTCCATGCATTTTGTACATATAAATCATCACGAATTCATCAATGATTTGTAGTAATATGTTGAAGAAAATGCTTTATGTGTATAACAACTTATGGTTTCATTATGTTTGAGTTAATAAGAAAATATAAATTATTCAAAATCTTAATTACACAATGTTGAAAAATCGTGTAAAATCTGAAAATATTCCTCATAAAATTTAATATCTATCTTTTATCCTATAGTACCAGGTAACGAATTAGAAGTTTTATGTCTATCATTTATCATCTACATTACCACACTGTTCCTTATCTCCTCACCTGTAAAATAATAAAATAAATAGAAATTAAAAATATAGAAATAAATAAAAAGATAAAAATTCTCTTACTTCCTAAGTGCCTAATATAGATTTGAATGAAATACAGTATCTGAAAGTGATGTTTAATATATGAACAAAATTCACACAGAAATTTTAACTTTTAATTTTTTACTGCAATAAAGGAATATATATAAAAAGGTTTTATATATATAAAATTATATATATATTTATATATATATAAAATATATATAAAATTATATATATATAAATATATATAAAAAGTTTTATATATATATAAAAATATATAATGTTTTATTTATTTCTAGGGGAGAGAGAGAGACAGCGTGAGCAGAGGAGGGTCAGAGAGAGAGGGAGTCACAGACTGAAACAGGCTCCAGGCTCTGAGCTGGCAGTCAGCACAGAGCCCGACGCGGGGCTCGAACCCACGAACCGCGAGATCATGACCCGAGCGAAAGTCGGACGCTTAACCAACTACGCCACCCGGGCGCTCCCTCTTCTCAGTAATTTAAAATCTTCATCCCTCTCTCTTGCTTGCATGGTTCTAAAAAGAAGCAAAATATAATTCTTTTCTTTGGTCATCACTAGTAGGTATTTTTTCTCTTTAAAGATATTTTCTTATCTTTAATTTTCTAAAGTGCAAATCTGAGATTTCTAGGTATAATTTCTAGGTATATATAAATATAATAATGTGTGTGTGTGTGTGTGTGTGTACGTGTGCCTGTGTGTGCATGTGTGCATTTATCTGGCTTAGTGTTCTCTAAGTTTCCTGAGCCTATGGTTTGGTGTCTGACATTAATTTGGAGGAATTCTTTGTCATTAGTGTTTTAAATATTTCTTCTTTTCCTTCATCTCTTTTTCTCTCACTTGGTATTTCCATTACATGTACAGTTTTACTTTTTCTTGTTGTTCCACAGTTCTTGAGTATTCTAATTTGTTTTTTCAGTCTTTTTTTTTCTTTTTTCTTTTCAGTTTGGAAGTTTCTATTGTTATATTCTCAAGTTCAGAGTTTCTTTCCTCAGCTACATTCAGTTTACTAATGAGTAATCAAGGGCATTCTTCAATTCTGTTTCAGTGATTTTGATCTCTAGCATTTTTTTACTCTTAGGATTTCTATTTCTCCACTTGCATTGTCTATCTATTCTTGCATGTTGTATATATTTTTCCATTAAAACCCTTAACATATTTTTCATAGTTTTTTTTTTTTTTTAATTCTTGGTCTGATAATTCCAACATCTCTATGATATTCAACTCTGGTGGTTTTGATACTTCTTTGGTCTCTTCAAACTGTGTTTCTTACTTTTAGTTGCTGGGAAGTAGACATTGTGTATTGAGGAAGTGGTAAATAGGCTTTTAGTAAGGTAGTGGTAAAGTGTGGGGAGAGGGGCACATTCTATTGTAAGTTTAGGTCTTACTCTTTTGCTGAGCCTGTGTCCCAGGATTTAGTTTCTGGTGAGGACTCTTTTCATGGCTTGTAGATGACCACCTTTTGATGTGTCCTTACATGGTCCTTGCATGCCTGCACAGAAAGAGCTCTCTCTAGAATCTTTTTTTTTATAAGGAAACTAATCCTATTGGATTAATACCTCATCATTATGACTTCCTTTAACCTTAATTATCTCCTTTGAGGCCTTTCCAATTGCAGTCACATTGGGAGTTAGAACTTCAACTATGAATTTTGGGAGGACACATTCAATCCATGGTATCCATTTATCTAATGGATGATTAGATAATGCCCATAATGCTGAACACTTAAAGAAATCCCAGCCTTCTCCTCTTCCAGAACACTAGTCTCTGCTCCTCTTGCAAAATTAGTAAACCGTGTATCCCTATTTCTACATCTTATCAAGAAATAGCTAGTTTCATAAAAAGTCTTCTGTCCAAAATTAATGGCATATTTCTACCTTAACTAAAGTCATTTAGGTAAATCCTGGGAATTTCAAGAAAATATTGTTCTGCAGGAGAAGATAACTTTTGGCAAGAAATTTCTTAAGCCACCTTGGGTAAGAAGTAGCTTATTCCTCCTTAGTATGGGCCTAGGGAAATATACATACAATTTACTCTATTATTTTGACTCTGTCTTGGTTTTTAAACAACACAATATTTAAATCTTACAGAAAGATAGGTAAAATACTAATGTTACAATAATGCAATCACAAAGGAGAAAAAATGACCTGAATAAAATTGAAAAGGCTATAGACCTCATGAAATTTTACATATAATCTTTGGGACCAATTTTACTTTGTTTTTATTTGTACTTAAATTTTAAATATGCAGAACTACTTATGCACTACAAATTTTATAGATTTGTTTTACACAACTTCACTATAATTATCAATGGAAGAGTAACTACTATAGATGTGTAACAAAGGGAGAGAATTCATAATATAACAAATCACTTCCAAGACTGTGTAAATTAATCATGCTTTTTCATGTATCATTTATTTTTCTCTTTTATTTTGTGCAATGCTGATAAAATATTTTATGTCTGTAAATAAATGTGATTTTTGTATCCCTCTAGGTTTATATTGATCCATAAGAAGGACAAATTACAAATGCTACCATGACCTGGCTAAATTTCATTGCATTTACACTTGATTTACATAGGCTCACATAAGTTCAGCATTGATTGGACAACTCAAAGTTACCTAAACATAATATTTGATAATATATATTTTATTACTCAAAATTTTAAAAAAAAGTATTCTTTCTAGGCAGGCAAAGTGAGCAGTAATTTATTTAAAACTTATGACTCATGTCTACTATATTCTTAGCAAATTTATAACATCTGTGCTTTCAGCATTTAGCAGAGTCCTTAGATGATTCCAATATACCTAAATGTTGTAACTTTTGGCACTTGTCTCAATTATTCCTATTCAAAAAAAATGTAGCTTTTTGAAGAAAATAAATCCTGGTAACAGACCATAATAAACTTAGTTTTTAAAGAATTAAAATTTACTAGTAAAAATCTTGATGTAGAAACTGTGTATGTGATGGTTTTTCTTTTCCTTTACTTTTAGAAAAAAATTTTATTTATACCAGAGCAAAACGAATACATTATCGTGAACTATATTATCAAAGAACAACTTGGCCATCTGGTTTTCTAGCAGATGGTAAATATTTAATAAGGGAATGCCCCATACAGTCTCTAGTTATTAAATATAAGCCATTAAATTTTTTCAATATCCTCCCTGCTTATTCTCAGTGTTAGTGTCTAGGCAGTGTGCTGTGACACAGACAAAAATTTTAATGCTATTATTTGCATGTGAAAATCAGGAAGATATATTCCAGAGTCAGATAATTTCATTAGCTAAACAAGATGTAAAATGAACAGTGACTTGACTGAGGAATTAGATTATTTTTCTTTGTATGTCAAAAACTTGTTCAAATGTGACCCATTAGTTAAAATGAACATGGCTAAATTCCAAATTATTTTTTTTCTCTACTGTCAGCTAATCTGGAACATGCTGACAATGGAGTGACCCATTTTTTTAATGCCTATCCTTCTGAATAATAATAAATCATGGTGAGATTTTTCTTAAGGAAAAAAGATGTAGTTCAGCATTTAAATCTCCAATTGAGACAACATGTTTTATCTTACTTTTAAGTTCCATTAGGAATGCTGCAGTTTATCTTAGTTCCATCCTAATAAAGAATTGATAAATGCTGATGAAATAAGGCTTGACTACACTGCCAACCGTGCTGGATCACCAGAAATAAGACTTTCCCAAGTGAAAAACTTCCATAGCAGAGACAGATTTCTATGTAGTCTCAAAGATTTGGTATATTTGCCAATTCAACATTATTAAAATATTCTTAACTACCAGGAGCACTGCAGGTGTGATAAACAGTTGACAATAAAAATAATGATAGGATGACACATTGGTGATTTCAGGTGTATTGGGCAAAAATATTAGAGAAACATGACAAGATCAAGTTAAGACTTAGCCTAATGATCAGCTTTGCCTTCTTCATGAAACACTGCATGTGAATGTTTCCTTAGGTAGAAAATAATAGTGAAACAAGATAATGTTTTATGGTTTATTTCACTGATTCAACAAGTTTTTTATTACATTTATTTTTTTGTTGAAATATATTAGACTTATGGTGTACATTTAAGGCATACAACATGTTGGTATGATACATTTATATATTATAACATGATTGCCATTGTAGCAATAGCTAGCACCCAAATTATGTCACGTAATTATAATTTCTTTATTCTTTTTCTTTATTTTTAATTGGTTGAATTTATTTATGCTAACACACATTAAAATACTTCCTACCTAGGAAAAGTGTATATCTTTAAACATTTTAGGTTTATTTACTTATTAATTTTGAGAGAGAGAGGGAGAGAGACAGACAGAAAAGAGAGAGAGAGAGAGAGATTGAATCCCAAACAGGCTCCACTCTGTCAGCCCAGAGCCTAATGCTGGGCTTTGTCTCGTGAACTGAGAGACTATGACCTAAGCCCAAATCAAGATTTGGATGCTTAAGAGACTGAACCACCCCAGCACCACTAAAAATAATTTTAATGCTTCTAATTCATAGTTATATTCCATGGAAACTAGAGTTTTCCATCATAACACCTTCAGATTCTAATTTTCTTGCATAGGACATATCTGGAACTGCATCTTACCTCATTTTTTCCATTCATGATCATCTTGTAACCTGGCAATTCTGGGCATGTATACACCATATCCATTTCATTTTTAATTTAATAAATCGTACACAAGAAAACATGCATCCAATAAAAGTGTTTACTTTTTATATAATTATAATAATTTATCCTAAGCAATTATATTTAATAACATAGAATTAGTATTTTATGTCTTTCATTAGTATTTCAGAAGTGCCATTTCAAAGTAATTAAATTCTCTTTGAAAGCATAGACTCCTTTGACTTATTGTGGCATTGTGTCCTGACAAATCCATTATAGTTGAAAATATCCTATTGAAAATATCATAAATTTAAAACACACTTAATACACCTAACTTTCCAGACACTTAGTTTAGCCTTGCCTACCTTAAAAGTACTCGAAACACTTTCATTAACCTATAGTTAGATCAAATCCTCTAACAGAAAGCTATGTTATATTAAAGTATTGAATATATTATATAGTGCGTTGAATACCCTACTGAGAGTGTAAAATAGAATGGTTGTAGAGGAATAAAATGGTGGTCAATGGATTGTTTACACTCGTGATCATGTAACTAACTGGGAACCACAGTGTCGTTGGTGGCCAGCATCCCTGGAGAGTAACCTACCAATTCAGTAGCCTGGAAAAAGATAAAAATCCAAAACTCAAAGTACACTTTCTACTGAATGCATATTGCTTTTGGACCACTCTAAAGTCAAAAAACTGTATGTTGAACCCTCATAAGTCAGGGGCCATCTGTAATGGCATATCATATTAAACTCTTGAAATGATGGGTTGTTTGCATGTCACAGAGTAATCAATCAAACTAATTTTTTAGGCCTTAGGAATTGACATTTAAAAATTAGATTTATCATATTTTATAAGTTTTATTTACTGTGAGTAACAAATGAAGTTCAAAGTCAAAGTACTTTTGAATTGGTGGGAATTTTATAAGATTAACCCTTTAAAGAAGACTATTCTTCATTTTGCCTATCTTTCCATTAAAATGAAGTCCCAGTATCCTAACTTTTTAACATACCATTAGAAGTTAATTCACAATTTTCTTTATTTACCTTCTCTTTTTTTGTTATATAAATATGATGCCAATGTAGTATGTGAATAATAGGTAAAATACAACCTACAGGTAACCTGCTTTGAGCAATTCATCATCAACTCTCCAATCTTAGGTCCT
Source organism: Proteles cristata cristata (assembly GCA_017311185.1). Taxonomy (NCBI): domain Eukaryota; kingdom Metazoa; phylum Chordata; class Mammalia; order Carnivora; family Hyaenidae; genus Proteles; species Proteles cristata. The sequence continues at coordinate 624,295 of JAESUZ010000491.1, forward strand.
CATTGTATCAACAAATTGAATTTTGAGACGTTCTTGTTATGGTGAATTTTACTTAAAAAACAACAAATTGGACAATTTTTAATATTTACAATTAAACTTAATATTTATAATAAAATAAAATATTTTAAATACAGTAAAAGATGATCTTACAAGTAAAAGTGATATAAACCTGTTCTAATAATTATGATAGTATCCTAGTGTCACTGGGATTGAGTGTGATTGGGGGTTGCTTGTTGAAAAAAACAAAAGGAACATCTTTGGGTGCCTGGTAATTAAATTTGCTTCCTAGGAGCACCTCTGTTCTACCTTTTGTGTGTAGAAACAAACACCCTAGCCTACCATATGATTGGTTCCTTAGGAATGCAGTTACCATAACTGACCTTCCATATCCATTTTCTTTGAATCCTGAAGAAAAAACTCATAAGTTTTAACTTATTGGAGGGACACCATGTTTGCATTACTCTCTAACATTTATATATTTAAATTAGATAAAAATAATGTTTTATCAATTTACTTAAAAGTGTTATCTTTATTCACATGATATTTCTAATAAGAAAAGGCATTTAAAAGTTTAAAATATGTCCAAATGTGAAACATGTGGAATTTATGCCAAATTAGTGACATTGACCCCCAAGAGTGTTTATTTGGACCTATTAGATTTAACCATTTCCAAAGGATGATGTAAGAGCTTGGCATTTTATAAGCTCAAATTCAAAGCCCAGTTGTTATTTTTCTAAGATCTCTAAATAAGAATGAACAAGACAACTTGCCAAAATATTATGTAAAGTGACAGTAAGTTTCAGCTCGTTGAAGCCCTGTCCTTCTTGAAACAGCAGTGGGCCTTATTCCAGTACATTCAAAGATGAGCACTAGAAATGATAGAAAAGCAGTGATGGTGTAAGAAATATAAAGCAAGATGTGGGGGAATCTATCATTTTTCTGTTTTAAAAAAATATAAAAAGGTGATATTTACAGATCTTACACAGTTTGTTAAATATATTGAGATAACAGAAAATGGGATGAAACTGTCCTAAGAAACAAACTTAGTGTCTGTTGATGTCTATTTGGTTTATTTAACCTTGGAGTATAAAAGACAGGTTGTCATCTAAATGAGTGCCAGAAAAATGACAAAGCAACATATTTCTCACAAATCTATCTTGGAAGAGGACCAGAGAATTAGCCTGTTTTCACATAATTTTAGTGTTCATCTATATGTATCATTTTTAACCTAGAGTATGTAAATTATTATATAGAATAATTGGAAGCTGTGAAGCGAACACAGAAGAGATGAATGAAAAGCTATTAAAATGCAATGTCTTGACTTATAAGGTGAGAGAAAGACAAAAGGAAGAAATGGGAAAACTAAAAAAAAATTTGTAAAAAAATTCATTTTGCAAACATTTTATAAACTGAAAGAGAAAGGATTGGAAATTTGATTAGGACTAGAACGTGTTAGAGGAGGAAAAAGAGCTCTTACAAAAGAATGTCGTTGAATGTAAGAGAGGGTATAACATAGAACTAATGAATTAGACCACTGATTTTAGTATGGATTTCATTAAATATGTTTTGCATTGAATTGTTAATGACAAGCTAGGAAATTAGAATTGTCATAAAGAACTAATACTACAGCTGATAAAGAAGGGAGAATATCTTTTATGAACAGATAAAAAATGCCATAGAAAGATGCATTAATTCTTACAAATTATTTCAAAATGATTTATAGTTTCTTAGGAAAATGTGCTTTTGAAGTTATCCCCTAAAAAGTTCCCAACAAGATTTCCAAGATTAATTCACATATTAACATAAGAGTTTGAAACATTGTTCTAGTGGCTGCAGACTGATTTTCAAAGTGACTATCTTCCTTCTACTGTATAGGTGTGATGGAGCTTTCTTTAACTCATTCATCATGGTAGATATAAGGGAGCTTTTTAAAAATAATCTTGGATCTGACCAGTTAACAGATCATGAGCTTAATATATAACAACTAGAGACCCCTAGTTTTGCTAAATCAGTACATGTAATCACACAAGAAAGAATAATCCCTATGGCAACTGATCAAAAATCAGGAAGACACAGCATATCCATTTACTACATGCAAATTGGTTATTGGATCCTCTCTAGAATGTCAGCAAGCACTCAGTTATGACTTAGATATATGGTTATATTAAAGCTGGTAAACATGTGAACTAATATTATATGCAAAAATATAATAAATGAGTATTTTCATTGATGTAGAAAATAGAAATGCTTTTAAAATGGGTAAAAATAGGAAAAAATAAGAAATTTTTACTATTCATTATAATATGAGCATGAGATTTTGGTTCTAGCAATGATTAAATTCACTCACTAACAGGTATTTGTTATGTCTAAAAAGTACTGGGATAAATTATTATTTTTGGTAAGTAAAATAGATCCCTTTAATGTCCAAGCACAAGCATCAGATCCATTAACTGAGAATAAATAAATCAAGCTTAATACCTATTCTGGCACAATTTAATTTTACAACAGATACCAAATTAAGGAGGACTGTGGTATCGGAAAGATACGGCTATGACAAATCCTCTGTTGAAGCTTCAGATTCAGTTCCTTGTTTCAATAACAGACAACCTTGTTTTATTGCCCTTTGCTTTATTGTACTTCACAGATATTGAGTTTTTAGAAATTGAAGGTTTGTGGCTACTCTACATTAGAGCAAGTCTTTTCCAAAGGCATTTGCTCACTTCATGTCTCTTTGTCACTTGCATTTCAAATTTTTTCATTGTTATTATTATATTGGTTATGGTATTCTGTGATCAGTGATTATGACTCATAGAAAGCTGAGATGATGAGTAGTATCTTTCAGCAGTAAAGGATTTTTAAATTAAAGCATGTACATTTTTTAGACATGCTGTTGGATATTTAATAGATGACATTAGAGCGTAAACATACTTTAATATGTACTAGAAAATCAAACTAATTCATTTGACTCTCTTTACTGCAATATTCACTTTATTCCAGGAGTCTGGAAGTGAACCTGCAACATCTCTGAGGTCCACCTCTAATGTATTTATAATTTAAGAAAACGTTTTAAAATTGTACAATGATAAAAAAAAGAGAGAAAACTTTTTAAAAATGTTTATTTATTTATTTTTGAGAGAGTGAGAGAGTTTGAATGGGAGACAGGCAGAGAGAGAGGGAAACAGAATTCTAAGGAGGCTTCTCACTGCCAGTACAGAGTCCAATGCAGGGTTCAAACTCACAAAATGAGATCATGACCTGAGCTGAAATCAAGAGTCATATGCTTAACCGAGCGAGCCACTCAGGTGTCCCTATTATTTAAAAATTGTATTGGCTACTTTTTCAAATGTGTTTTGTTTTCAAATCTGATAGGTTGCATTTCATTGTATCTGATACCTAAAAAACATCTTAAAGTTTATCTTTAATTTTTTAATTGGTTGGTGCTTTTTAATGTTTATTTATTTTTGAGAGAGAAAAAGAGAGAGAGAATGAGCAGGGGAGGGGCAGAGACAGGGAGACAGAGGATCTGAAGCAGGCTCCACACTGATAACAGAGAGCCTGATTTAGGGCTTGAACTCATGAACCATGAGATTATGACCTGAGCTGAAGTCAGATGCTTAAACAACTGAGCCACCCAGGAGGCCTTGTCTTTAATTTTTTAAAAACTGAAATTGTTTTATAATGTATGTCCTGTAATTTCGAATCTGGAATCTTTGTGGCCTCTATTTTATTTTACTTATTATTTATTATTTTGTTCTTTGTAAGCTTTTGATTCTGCTTGTTTTTACTCCTTTTTACACATAAAGTTTACACCTTGTCTATTAAGGTGCTTCTCATCTGTATAACATTCATTATTGTTGAAAATATTGGCCTAGGATGAAAGCTATTCTCCCTTCCCTCCTTCCTTCCTTCCTTCCTTCCCTCCCTCCCTCCTTTCTTTTCTTTTCTTTTCTTTTCTTTTCTTTTCTTTTCTTTTCTTTCTTTCTTTTCTTTCTTTCTTTCTTTCTTTCTTTCTTTCTTTCTTTCTTTCTTTCTATTTCTTTCTTTCTTTTCTTTCTTTCTCTCACTTTCTCCCTCCCTCTTTCTTTCTTTCTTTCTTTCTTCCTTCCTTCCTTCCTTCCTTCCTTCCTTCCTTCCTTTCCTTTCTTTCTTTCTTTCTTTCTTTCTTTCTTTCTTTCTTTCTTTCTTTCTTTCCTTTCTTCCTTCCTTCCTTCCTTCCTTCTTTCTTTCTTTCTTTCTTTCTTTCTTTCTTTCTTTCTTTCTTTCTTTCTCTTCTTTCTTCTTCTTTCTTTCTTTCTTTCTTCTTTCTTTCTTTCTTTCTTTCTTTCTTTCTTTCTTTCTTTCTTTCTTTCTTTCTTTCCTTCTCTCTCTTTCTTTCTTTTTAAAATTTCCCAATTAGTAAACATTTGCTTTTGCCTTGACCTTTGCCTGGGGCACTGCTATGGTACTAATGATCATTAAATTCATAGCTTTAGATTCTAGCAGCCCCAGATGATCTGAGTCTCAAATATGCTTTATCCCTGTTCTTTTGCCTCCTGGTCTGCTCAGTATCAAGACAATCTTCTTTAAGATTCCTTCTTTAATTTCCTTCTTATTTTATTTTATTTTTATTTTATTTTATTTTTTTAATGTTTTATTTATTTCTAGGAGAGAGAGAGAGAGACAGCGTGAGCAGGGGAGGGTCAGAGAGAGAGGGAGATACAGACTTTGAAATAGGCTCCTGGCTCTGAGCCGGCAGTCAGCACAGAACCCGACGTGGGGCTGGAACCCACGAACTGCGAGATCATGACCTAAGCGAAAGTTGGACGCTTAACCAACTAAGCCACCCAGGCGCCCCATTTTCCTTCTTATTTTAAAATAATTTTACAATAATACCATAACTGTGGCACTTTGGTGCCCCAGATCAATATGGAAGCATCTCCTCTTAACTTCTCCACCTTATTCAGATGCTGCCGGCCCTTGATTTCTCTCCTAGTACTGTGCAGATCCACCAAAGCCCAACTCAAATTTGTTTGGACCATCAAACTTTCAGAACAAGTATGGGTTCAGTCATCTAGTGTCCAAGGTAGCAATCAGAGTTCACTTTTTTGTCTTAAGAGTATCTTATCAGCTTTATACCATAATGTCAGCTCTTTCATGTTTTTAACGTGAATATACAAATATACTTTTCCCAGCATCTTTAGTAATTTCTGAAAATGGAAGTACAATATATAGACCTTTCTTCAATGTTATGCATCTAATAAAGTATTTTTCCCTCCCCCTTGATGCAGGAGCCAAAAATATTTCATACAGTATAGTAAATAACTGAATGCTTTGCTTGACAGAGGTAAAATTAAATAGGCTTATATATCCACTATCTTGCACCGCAGTATACAATGAAATCAATATATATATATATATATATATATATATATATTTAATTAGAAAGAGAGAGCACGCACAAGCAGGGAAGAGGGGCAGAAAGAAGGAGAATCTTAAGTAGGCTCCACTCTCAGCATGGAGCCCGACACAGGACTTGATCCCGTGAATTGTGAGATCATGACCTGAGACAAGATCAAGAGGCAGACATTTAACCATTGAGCCACCCAGGCTCCCTACAATGAAATATTTTAGTCTATTTCACGCTTGAAAATCTGAAGTCTTATTAGAATAACTCTCCCCTGCCTTTGTTTCTGCCTTACATTAGAATGTACATTGGGCTATTTATGCATTTCTATCATTTGTACAGATATCAGTCTTAAATGATCCTAGTCACTCTCTAAAGATGTCGCCTTCCATATCCATAGCTACTAATTTGCTGAAAGATATAGATTTTTAAAATCTAATGTGCCAATTTTGAACATAACTGTCTGATTCTATTTTCCATGATTATACTGTCCAAACTGTATAGATATGACTTGTTTGATTCCTAACTTATGAAGTTTTTTATATTATTATCTCAAAATTTGAATTCATACTTTTTTTAAATTTAGATTTTAGTTAACATACAGTGCAATATTAGTTTCAGGAGAGGAACTTAAATTCATCACATACATACAACACTCAGTGCTCATCACATGTGCCCTCCTTAATAACCATCACTTACCTAGCACATCTCCCATCCACCTCCCTCCCTCTCTGTCAACCCATAGTTTGTTCTTTGTCATTAAGAGGCTCTTGTGGTATGTTTCCCTCTCTTCTCTCCCCACTCCCCTTCCCATGGGTTCATCTGTTTGGTTTCTCAAATTCACATATGAGTGAAATCATATGGTATTTGTCTTTCTCTAATTGACTTATTTTGCCTAGCATAATACATTCTAGCTCCATCCATGTCATTCTAAATGGCAAGATTTCATTATTTTTGATGGCTGGGTAATATTCCATTGTATGCATATACCACATATTCTCAATCCATTCATCAGCGATGGACATTTGGGCTCTCTCCATAGTTTGGTTCTTTTTGATAATACTTCTCTAGACATTGGGGTACATGTACACCTTAGAATCTGTATTTTGTATCCTTTGGGTAAATACCTAATAGTGCAGTTGCTGGATCATAGGGTAGTCCTATTTTTAGTTTCTTGAAGAACCTCCATACTCTTCTCCAGAGTGGCTACACTAGTTACCATTCCCATCAACAGTGCAAGAGGGTTCCCCTTTCTCTGTACCCTCACCAACATCTGTTGTTTCTTTTGATGTTAATTTTAGCCATTCTGACAAATGTGAGGTAGTATCTCATTGTGGTTTTGATTTGAATTTCCCTGATGATGAGTGATGTTGAGCATCTTTTCATGTGTCAGTTAGTCATCTAGATGTTTTCGTTGGCAAAGTGTCTATTCATGTTTTATGCTCATTTCTTAACTGGCATATTTTAATAATTTCTGTACATCTACTAAAATATCTAATTTGCTAAAACATGTTGTCCACCTTTTGCATTAGGCTTTTTACCATAGTTATGTTAAGCTCTTTGTCTGATAAATCTTAACGATTTTAAAGTCTTCTTTGATTGGTATTTTTTTTCTCTTAACCACAGTTCTCATTTTCTTGCTTTTTCACATGTCCCTTCATCTATAAGGCTAGATGTTTTATGCAAAAGAACAATAGGAGATGAAGCAATGTGTTTTTGTTTTTGTTTTTCTTTCTTTCTTTCTTTTTTTCTCCTCAAAAAAGTAGAATGTTTCTTTTGCTGTCAGGCCATTAGAGTAGATCGTGTTAATCTGAACTTTGGTTCATCTGGATCATGTCTTCATTATAACTTTATTTTGATTCAGTTTTCCACTAGCTGTAAATGTTTTCAGGGAAAAAACAGGATTTTTTCCTTGGGTAAAAAAGGTAGCTCATCTGCTTTGCTGATTGTTTGAATCTTCGGGAAGTTCTCTTCGTTTCTCAGTCCTATATTATGTCTCTGTATAGCAATATAAAGTATAATTTCTAGATTGTCCTAGAAGGTTGTCTCTTAGCTTTCTTGCCTACCAATGCATTTCGTTGGTGAGATACTAATCCAATATTTGAAAGGATTTTGCCTCCCCACTCCTTCTGTTTCTCACTGTCTCTCTCTCTTTCTTCCTCTCCCTCTCCTTTTTCCTCCTTCATTAGTTCATTTAAATAACACTGTGTCTTAAATCTATGGTGAGTTTACAAAAATTACTATACTTTGAAGTTTACATGGCCTTTTGGTGGATTTTCACCTTTATGTTATGTGTCATTTATTCTCTGGCAGCTTCAGCATTTACTATTTATTTTCTTTTTTAGCAATTGACTATGTTATGTGTAAGGAGTACTTCTTTTATTTAGCCATGGCCTAAGATTAGTGAATTTTCTGCATCATTGAATTTATATCTTTTGGAAAAAATCTTGGGCCTTGTCCTTCAAATATTTTCTCTGCCTCACTCTTTTTCTTCTTTACTTCTCAGAATAAAATTATATCCATGTTAGAATATTTGACATTGTTTCTCAGGCTATAAGTAGTTTTCTAAGTTTTATTTTTCCTCTTTGTGTTATGACTTGGGTCACTTATATTGACCTCTCTTCAAATATAATATTTTGTTCTTTTGCTGTGTTCAAGTTTTGGCTAAGCCCATAGAATTCATTTTGGTTATTATATTTTTCAGTTCTCATGTTTAAATTTAGTACTTTTTATATCTTCTATTTCTCTGCTGAAATTCCCTTATGTTCTTAAATTTTGTCCATATTTTCCTCTAGAATTCTTAACACTTATCAAAGCTATTTTAAAGAGCGTATATGCTATTTCCAAGCCCTCTGTAAGGGCTTATCCTTTTCTAGATTGATTTCTATTGACTGGCATATTTTTTGATTCAGGGTCACATCTTTAGTTGTTATTGTTTGTTTGTTTACTTGTTTGTGTGCCTGTTAATTTTATAAAAATTATGTTGCTAAAATTGTGTGGAGTTGGGGAAAAGAATGGACTAAAGATAGTAATATTTGCTGCCAGAGAAATGTATACCCATTCCCTTCATCTGTCTGTATGCTGGATTAGAGTAGTGAGCTAGTCACATTGTAGTTGAGCTGGATGAAGGTTTGGTAGAATCAGACATGGAAATGTTCCTTATAATCATTTCACCACTAGCTCCAAATACATTGCAATAATTAAGACTTTGTGTTCAATTGGCTAATCTCTCAAAAAAACATAAAGCACTTATAGACCCTCTGCTAATGTTTTTAACCCCTCTATACTTCAGAGCTTAGTAGCCAGGTTTTTGTGTCACTTGTAAGTGTTTTTGCTATATAGCCCACCATCACTCCCAAGTTTTTCATACCACACTGCTGACCTGACTCAGACTTTCACTTCTTTGTATTTAGTGTTGGCTCCATGCAGTTTCAGGAGATAAAAATTCAAACTATAGGGACATAACGGCACCTGGGTGACTCAGTGGGGCACCTGGGTGACTCAGTGGGACACTTGAGTGGCTCAGTCAGTTAAGCAACCAACTCCTGATTTTTGCTCAGTCATGATCTCAGTGTCATGAGATTGAGATCTGTCACAGGCTCCACAATGAGCAAGGAGCCTGCTTGGGATTCTCTCTCTCCTTCTGCCCCTCTCTCACTCACACTTTTTCCCTTTCTTTCAAAAAATTAAACACTTAAAAATAAACCAACCAACCAACCAACAAATAAATAAAACTTCTATAATGAAACACAAGAAAAATGTAGCAGAATATTTTGAGACCTTGAATAGGCAAATTTCTTAGGTATGACATAAACATTGAATAATACGTAGTTTAAATTAACGTAATTAGAATAAAATGCATCTGTTCATTGAACAACATATTTAAGACAACAAAAATTAAACCTCAAGCTGCAGGAAGATATTGTGCTGTGTGAGTGTTTGATTTGAAATTTATTTATCAATGTATGTTATACCAATATATAGTCATTTTGACATATATTTTATCAAAGATTTTGTATCAAAAATACAAACTAAAACACTCAATGATAAGAAAAAATTCAACCAAAAACTGACAAAGAGGCACCTCGGTGGCTCAGTTGGTTGGGAGTCCGACTTCGGCTCAGGTCATAGTCTCACAGTTTGTGGGTTCGAGCCCCATATTGGGCTCTGTGCTGACAACTCAGTGCCTGGAACCTGCTTTGGATTCTGTATCTCCCTCTCTCTCTGTCCCTTCCTTGCTCACATTCTGTGTGTGTGTGTGTGTTTCTTTCAGGGAAATCAATAAACATTAAAAAATTTAAAAACACTGGCAAAATATTTGAAATGATATTTTACAAGAGAGGATAGTGAATGACCAATTACTCTGTAAAAAGATACTCAACCTAATTAGACTTCAGAAAACACAAATTGAAATCACATGAAATATCACTCCATATTCACTTAACTGGCTGGGGGAAAAAAGGAGAATGTTAAGTTTTGGCTAGGGTGTGGCATAACTAGAACACTCAGACATCACTGTTGGATATATAAGAGGGTACGATCACTTTGGGAAAATTTAAATTTTGTATACAGTTAAGCACAAACACATGGATAAGACTGAATTATTCAAGTAATAGTCATTTGCCCAAGGAAATTACATCTATACATAGAGAAAATTCATGTGCTCTAAATATGTCTTAAACTGTCATATTCTTGTACATATTGCATTCTACTTTGAGAGTATTGCTCCAGTGAACTGTTTCTGAAATGTAAATTCTTCATGGGCACTGCAAATATCTCTTTCTTCTTAAGTAATCCCCTTTTTTAATAAGCTGAAATGTCATTGTACTTCCTGTACTCCCATAACAGTTGAGATATATCCAATAATATTGCTGTTATTTTACTAATAAGAATCTCTGAAGCCGTGGATGAGACTTATCAAGTGGAAGGATTTAAGGTTTTATGGTTAGATGGAGGTTTATCCATTTGAGGAGAGCTGTTCAAATGCCAGTACCTCAAGGCCTTTTTAGGTGCTTGAAGGACACTCCTTCAAATTACTTCCTTCTTTGGTTATCAACTTGAGTTCATCTCTCAGAATGAAAAATATAAAATCTGCTGTATACTTTCATCCCTACTTTTTTTGTTATATGTTAACTATATATGTAAAGTTGTATATGTATATACAACTGTTGCATAAAATTAAACTCCTTTTACCTAACAGAGTGGAAGAGGGATTAGTTGACTGAAAAATTTATACCCATTCATGCTTTTTTTTTAATTTTAATGTTTTTTTTTCTAAGAGAGAGAGAGAGAGACACAGCGTGAGCAGGGGAAGGTCAGAGAGAGAGGGAGTCACAGACTGAAACAGGCTCCAGGTTCTGAACTGGCAGTCAGCACAGAGCCCGACACGGGGCTCGAACCCGTGAACAGCGAGATCATGACCCAAGTGAAAGTCGGACGCTTAACCGACTAAGCCACCCAGGCGCCCCTACCCATTCATGTTTTATTTCTAGATTCATACATGTTCTTATTTCTCACTGTTAAATATGAAACTATGGTTGAATCATCATAACCTTGACTGTAAAATGCACAGAAATAAACAAAAACAACAGATAAGTCAACAAAGAAAAAAAAGGGTAAAACTTTTTTAAAAAGTAGATAATCAACCATTTTTGATAACAGAATAAATTATTTTCAGACATAAAAAGGCAAGAGAAGGGGCTGAGTCAGTTGAGCATCTGACTTCAGCTCAGATCATGACCTCACAGTCCATGAGTTGAGTCCCGCATTGGGCTTGCAGTACCAAGAATCAGCACAGAGCCTGATTTGTATCCTTTGTCCCTCTATCCCTCTGCCCTTACCCCACTCTCTCTCAAAAATAAATAAGCATTTCAACTTACGAAAAATAGGGCAATGGCTAATGTTTTCCTCTCTTTCTTTGGGAAGCCCATACAAATACTCTTGCACCAAGAACATCAACATCCCCATAACCACTACCACCACCAATAACAACAACCAAAGGGCAGGGGAAGAGAACAGAAATCTGGACATTTTGGAGCCATCCTGAGTAAAAATTGGTTATCATCTGTGTAGCATCTCAAAAAGTGACTTGGAGGAACAGAACTGTTTAAAATAAATAGTTATAAAACAGGAAGAGGGTTTAGAAAAATATAAAACTTTGTGGTTACGGACATACGTAAAAAGAGAAATTAGTAATGAGAAATCTGTACAGCATTGTGCCTGCATATAATACTGTATCACACACTTAAAAATCTGTTAAGAGGGTAGACCTCATGCTAAGTGTTCTTACTAACAACAAAATAAAATTTTAAAATAACGAATGGGAAAAAATAGCAATGTGGAATTTTTACCAATGGGCAATGCTTGGCATGACATTGACTAACGTATTTGAAGTCAAAGCGGTGTAAATTCTGACTATTAACTGAAAATTTGTGGTAAAACTATTGATACAGGATATTGTGATAGACTACTTCTTGTCCTTGACTTGATAAATGAGACTCAGACAAAAACTAAGAACAGAATGGTTTCAAGCAACAAATGTTTTAGGTCCAGGTGCCACTTCTAGGCTTTAGTAGGAATAAATTAATCCAAACCAGTTTTAATACCAAGAAACATCAACACAGCTGTTCATCTTGGGAAAAATAAGGCTCAAGGAAAAGTAGATTCTTATAATCTGGAATTATTCATCAAGGAAAAAGTGCAGCTGTGTTTTGTATCCTTCTCTACAAGAAGACGGATTGGGTTTCTTCTTCCCAAAGCTAAGGAATATGGAGTCAAGATATTCAATCCTTATTGTCACTAAAGGAAACGAATAGATAACATCTAAATTAAAAAAATATTGTGAAGCATAAAATTTAAAAATGGTGGGAGAACCAATCGCAGAAAGAAATGAAAACATGTGTTTGCCTGATGTCGAGAGTATAGCACTAAAAGTTAGGACTTGTAGGAGGCAGCAGGTTAGTATTCTTGTTTTTCATTTACATCAATAATATTTATGCACTATATGTATGCACTAATTCAACAAAAATATGTATGCGTGTGTGCATGTGTGTGTTTAAAAGAGATGTATTTCTGAAAAATATTAAAGAAAGGAAATGAACCACTGACTAATGAAGCGGTATAATCCTTGAAAACATTAATCCTTGAGAACAATTTTCTAAAGTAAAGTGATATAGATGAGCTTTAAAAAGTACAACTTCTATTCCTAAGCTTTGTAATTACAGAAAATAGACTTTCTTAACATACTCACATTTGATCTGACTATAGTGGAATGTTTCTAGATACTAAGTTCATAAAACACAGTAATATATAAAATATCACATTTTCTTATTTTAAAAAATTAACAATAACATGCCTGGGTGGCTCAATCAGTTGAGCATCTGACTCTTAATTTCAGCTCAGGTCATGATCCAAGGGTCATGGGATTGAGCCCACATCGGACTCAACACTGAATGTGGAGCCTGCTTAACATTCTCTCTCTCCCTCTCTCCCTTTGACTCCTCTCTCTCTCTCAAAAAAACTATTAAAAAATAAAAAAACTAATAATATAATCATATACTGTATTTGCACAAATAAAAATACATACCCAAATTCAATATTTAGTTTTGAAATAATTTTATGTTCACAAAATTTTAAAATGTAGTCAAATGGTTCATTTGAGGTTCATTTGAGGAAAAGCCCACAGGCAATTTTTGGTGGATATAAGAGACCTAAACATTCAATTGTCAACAATAGTCAACCATAAAAGAGAAAGATGAACATAACAATCCTAAATTGCTGCCTCATCTTCCATCAGTCCAACAACACGTGGGTGAATCTTTTCCACCACATAAAATTCAGTTTTTGATTGGTACTTTGTCATTTTTTTCATCATTCTAAACAATGCCAATTTAAACTGTGTGATATTGGCAGTGTAGGTACCTGATGTGTCTAAATGAGGAAACATTGCCAAAAATGATAAAGCTGTATAAACTCAGTATCAGTTATGAAAGCTCCTGCAGTTCCTAGGTTACAACAGCCTTTTTTTAGCTAAAAAATAACACCAATTAAGTACAAGATCATTTACAGACTTGAAACCTTTTCATAATAACTTTGAAAATTATTATGTACAGCATGAAAATATAAAAGATGCAATTCTCTTTGTCAGTTTAAAATGCAAATATCTTTCTTTTATGTTCAGATTTTTATATTCTTGCAAAGTGGCATTTATGAATACTTTGAACCTCCAAAAGAAGTGACAATTGCATGGTCTGCAAAAATACTATAAATTATATTCATAGACAAACAATGTGTTTTATCACTGAATATCTGAGGGATATCAAGCAGTAAGCCATCATCTGATGAAGTACCTATATGTCAAAATCAAGTACTTTGGTTTCATGTGTGGTACTGGTAGATACTAGATTTATCTGCTTTGTGACTACAATGAACAGCATTTGGTTTCAATTTTTCTTTAAAGTCACATTTTTAGTTCAGTTTCAATATTTCAAGCTAATACAGAAATATTGACTTTGTCAATTTTATTATGGTAAAATTAGAAATTAACATTTGAAAAAGGAATTGGAGAAATAATTATTATTTACCACAAGTGGTATTGGGCAAATTAACATGGCTTGAAAGTAAAACAAAGTATTATTTACATATATGTATATGGATCTGTTCTTTTAGATATTTGTTATTTAGGGGAATATGTAGTTTACATAACCTATTTTCTATATGTATAAGCCTTTAAAATCTCTATCTGAAAGACATATAAAAGTATCTCTTACTACTTTTATATTACACAAATGTCAGTGAAAATACAATAAAATGCTTTAATGTCGATGGCATTAACATATGGAGAAAATCAATGCTGCATTTTCTGCCAAGATGTAATGTAAAAAAGCCAAAATCCTGTAAAGTTACCTAAAACACTTGCCAATTTCACATATGTCAGAGCTTCTAGCATTGCACTATAGTACATAGATTTCTCTGGTTTTAAAAACTAAAGTTTTTTGTGCCCATGTTTTCAGTTATAAAAATGATACATTTGTTATTAGAAAAGCAATAGATGAAAAAATATGTAACTCAAGAGTTTCCAGTTTGGGGTAAGATGAAGTAGGTGCACCCCTTTCTCTCCCACAGAACACACCTATAAAACCTTGACAGAATGCATGGCCCAGCAGTTTGAGAACTCTGAAATGTAAACAGCAACAGGCAGATTGAAATAAAACACCGTAAATCAAAGTGCCTCCAAACTGGTGATGACTTTACCATGTGTGTAGCCTTCAGTGTCTCCTGGCCCGAGTTTAACTCAGTTGGGAACCTTAAACCCATGCTGTGGGGCAACAATAGCAACCAGAAACAAACAAAACAGTTCAGGAAAAGTTGTTCCATTCTAGCTTGAGGGGCAAGGGAATTATATAAGGAACAGGGAGAGAGAAGAAAACACATTTTTTTTGCTCTTTCTCTCTTTTGCTCATACCATAGACTTTGGATAGCCCTGCCGAGGGCTGGGAGTAGTCACAGCATCAGCTGCAGTGCTGGGAGCCTGCAGGGGCCAAAGTCCAAGCAAGGGAAACTTTTCTCTCACTTCAGGGGGTGAGACCAAAGCCCAGCTGTCTACTCTCTCTATTTCTATATCCTTTCACCTTTTGCTCCTGAATGGCTCAACAGCAAAAGTAATTGCTTTCTGCCTTTAATAACACAGTGGGAAAGGGGAGCACAGAGGAACAGACAAATGCTGGGGAGATTTTGGAAAGGAAGATTGTAAAATCAACCCCCTAAAGTAGGGTAGTATTTATGGGCCCACCTGTGGCTTATTCATAGAAGGATCTCAGCCTAAATAGCATGTAGAAGGCTTTAAGAACTGAGATAAGGGAGTGCCTGGGTGGCTCAGTCAGCTAAGCCTCTGACTTTGGCTCAGGTTGATCTCCCAGCTCCTGAGTTCCAGTCCCAAATCAGTTTCTCTGTTGACAGTCTGGAACCTGCTTTGGCTCCTATGTCTCCTTCTCTCTGCATGCTTCCCCCCAACCCCCCCCAACCCTGTGCTCAGTCAGTCTCTCTGTCTTACAAATAAATATTGAATATTTTTAAAAGAACTGAGATAACAGATCTCTGCTCACATCCTTCACTAAATCCTATGTGGCATACATGACACATTACTGTCTGTGTACACCGCAATAGATTTGAAAAGTGGACTGATGTTAGAACCACCACATAGAGAGTGCAGGTTAGTCTTTGCAGCTTGAATGTAACCATGTGAATTTCATACTAAAACATAAATTTTAGTATTCCTCTTAGAATTTAAACAAGACCCAACGTCTCAAGGTAGGAAACTCAAAATCTCCATGGTTGTCCAAATTTATTTAAAATTATTCAAAAAATTGTGCTAAAGTTAAAATTCCTCAAAATGACCTGTAATTACTCAGTGTACAATGAACCATAATATTATCAACTATCTTGGAAAAATAGTTCAAAAGATGATAGATGTTGGAAGCAATTGTAATAAAAATTGTAGTCAAACACTTTTAAAACACATGTTAAGATATAAAGTAGAAAGAATATATACGAAATAAAGAAGAAACAAATGGGAACTTCAGAACTGAAAAACACACTGAACAAAGTCAGTACCAGAATGGAGATGAAAAAGAAATCAATGAATTTGAAGATAAGTTTGAACATCCGAGAAAGACAGAGGGAAAGATACTGAAAGAAAATAATGAATAAGGCTTCAGGGACGTGTGGGACACTGATGAAAGATCAAGACTTTGGAATTCCGTAAGAAAAGGATACAGGGAACGATCCTGAAAATGTATTTGAAGAAATAATGGATTTAAAATCTTACGTTTGTTAAAAATAGACCTACCCTATAACCTAGCAATTTACTAAGTATTTACCTAAAGGATACAAAAATACTAATTCAAAGGGATACAAGCACCCCAGTGTTTTTAGCAGCATTATCTACAATAGCCAAAACAGGACTACAGCCCAAGGATCCATTGATCAATGAATGGATAAAGATGTGGGACAGCGCTGCAGCGTATAATACTAAGTGAAATAAATCAGAAAAAGACAAATACTATATGATTTGATTTCACTCATGTATAATTTAAGAAACAAAACAAACGAGCATGGGAAAAAGAGAGTGAGAGAAAGGGGCAAACCAACAAACAGACTTTTAACTATAGACAATAAACTGATAGTTACCAGAGGAAGTTGGATGAGGGATGGGCTAAATAGGAGACGGAGATTAAGGAGGGCACTTGTTGTGATGAGCACTGGGTATTATATGTAAGTGTTGAATCACTACATTATTCACCTGAAACTAATATTACATTGTATGTTAACTAACTAGAATTTAAATAAAAACCTTTTAAAAAAAATCCTACATTTAATAAGAGATGTAAACCTACACATTTGTGAAGCTGAATGAATCCCAAACAGAATAAACACAAAGAAATTTGTGTCCAAATATATCCTAATACTGCTGAAAACTAAAAACAAATGAAATTCTTGAAGGCAGCCAGAGAAAAATGGCTCATTATCTATAGGGGAAAAATAATCTGAATGACTGCAGATTTCTCACCGCAAACCATGGATTCCAGAAGAAAAGGGCACAGCATTTTTAAGTGGTGAAAGAAAAGAACTGTCAGGCCAGAATTCCATCCCAAGTAAAAATATCCTTCAGGATGATGGTAAAATAAAGGTATTCTCAGAGGAAAGAAAGCTAAAAATAACCTACAAAATGTTCTGAAAATAATTGTTGGAATAAATTCTTTAGACAAGAAAAATGATACTCGAAGGAAATTAGGAAAGTCAAGAATAAAGTAGGAGAACGTAAGCTGTAAATACACAGGAAATATAACAGATACTACTTCTCTTGAACTTTAAAAATTTTTTAAAGATGAAAACAAAAATAACATTGTCTCATTGGAGTTTCAGTGTATATAGATGCAAAACTGATTACTGCAACCAGAGGAGAAAGGGAGCTGTATAGTGAAAGTCTGCATATTCCAATTGAGGTGGTACTGTATTGATTCTAAATAAACTGGGCTAAGTTATGAATGTATTTGCCGTGTCTAGAAGACTAACGGAAAAGATTTTTAGAAGGCAAATATATAAATAATTTAGGGTACAGCCATGTAACAGAATACTAATAATCAATACATCCACCAATTTGGATACATGTTGATACATGATATATACAACTTGAATGGCTCTTAGAGGTATTCTGATGAGTGAAGGAAACCATTTTCAGAAGGTTACAATTACTATATGATTTCATACCATTGCCATTCTTGGAAGAAAAAAAAAACCTGTAGTAAAAAGAACAGATTAGTGGTTTCCAAAAGTCACAGAATAATGTAACTACAAAGTCATGGTATAAAGGAATTTTTGAGGTGTTGAAAGTTTTCTCTGTCAGTATTATGTTGTTGATTGCATGAAATTATATGTGTTAACATTCATAGAATTAGAAAACAAAAGAAATAAGTCCTTTTTACTGCATCATAATTTTAAAAATTAACCCAAAAATAACCTTGTGAAAAGCATATTTAGGTGACTTTTCAAGTAGCTCTAATTTCAGTTATCAAAAGTACATTAGCATTTTTAATCACCCATCTGTTGTGTAATTTGAAAATGAAAATTAGTCACATCAAATTAATCAAAATAAAAGTTAAGTTTTAAAAAAAGAGACTTTCTCTTTTAGCTACCAAAATAATTAAATATAAAATTTCAACTCTTTATTGTTGATCACATGCATTTTCCTTTTTTACATTATCCCAAGAATAATAGAACTATGAAGAAAATAAAAATGTGATTTCTAATATCTCTTATTCTACGCTAAACAAGTCTATGCCCATTGACCAAAAATGCTTATGTGCATGTACAAAATATTGCAATTCGATCCAGTTTGTCTCTAAACAAATGGATCATATTAATGTATAATCTGATGTTATTACAGGAAACTTGCATTTTAATGAACCCTATTTGATTTGGATGAGTCAAGACAGGCATAACACAATTGAGTCAATTAGCAAGAATTTTGCAATCAATGTTGATTAAGAAAATGGGATGATGGTATGTGCATAATTTGGAGGCTTTCCCTGGCTTGAACATTAATATAATGAGATAAACATTGCTCCGAAATTAAATGATACATATTTTTGATAAATATAAATATTAATCTATATACTTTTTATTATACATGACTGAAAATCATTCAAGGTAGATCTAAGAAAGAACAATACATTGTTCTGCTTTCATGTTCTAGTAAAACATAACCATTAAATCTGCTATGGCTAAACATGTAATGAAATAAATCTAGGATATGACACAAAATTATTATGCTTAGATTTTTGTACCATACAACACTGATGGAAATGCATTTTTGTTTCAGAGTTCTGGTGATATTTTAAATGTAATTTACACATTATATATGGATGCTGTTCTGTCACTACAGACATATTTTTCTTGTGGAGAAACCAATATACTTGATTACCTTAGGTTTACAAATAAAATGTGTATACATGTTTTCTATTAGTTCTTTACAGCATCAATAGTTTTTCTCTTTAATATATTTACTTCTACTTCACACGTTATATTGGGGATAATTATATTTTGCCTTCATTGATGTTCTTTTAAGTTATAATTTAGTTAGTCCATTTTCCTATGTCATTTATATTTTTCTGTTACTGATTTTGAGATATTATATAATTTCATATAGCATATAGTTGATTGTTGTATATGAATTTTCATTGCTAATAAAGCCTTCAAAGTTAATTCATGGTGCTTAAAATAGAACTCATGCCATAGAAGACAGCTGTGATTTATGTTAATTCATATAAAACAAAGATTTAATAAATTGAAATATGTCAGGATTATGATACCGAGAAAATGATTAAATATTAAATATGTAAAACAAAAAACAGATTAAAATAATAAGCTATTTTGAGAGACTAATGAAGTTCTATTACATAAATTTTGTATCTGCAAAATATCAAATCAGTTCTTGAGTAATTGTTCTTGATCTGATTCCATTTTTGTATGTAATTTATAGTTCAACAAAAGTAACTGAAAATCCATTAACATGTTCTTTCTACTTATTACTTGAAATCATATTTACTTTCACAAATATTTTGAAATATCATGAACACAATTTTAAATATCAATATGCACATTCTCTACATTAACTTCCAGAGATATGCTAGTATAATCTTTTTTGTATAAAACTGAAATGTTAACATATTTTCTCAGATTTTTACATAGTGATTTTTCTTTTCATTTATTTCTCATCAAGAGAAAAATTATACTTCATCATATGTTAGACTTAAATAATTGTTTTTGTAAAAGATTTTAATCAAGGGATAAATGTATCTTTATGCTTAAAAAAAAAACCTGGAGCTTGTTCTCCCATTTTTAGAAAATCTCCCTATATTAATTATTGATTTTTGTATGAATTTTGTATAAACCTATGATCTGTTTAAAGATACTGAGAATTTATACTAAGACATTTGTTCATCTCTGTGATAGGCAGTGGGATTATTTTAGGAAAGAGGAAAATATCATTTCTGATGTAGAGCAGAACGTAGTATCTATTTGCAACATGCTGAATATTATAAAAAGTGAAGCACAAGGCTATTATGGAAATATACAAGGAAATTTGATAGAAGGATGCACTGAAGACCTCCCCTAAAAGTATCTTTTATAGCTAGGATATAGCTAGGTCTTGTTTTCTCATCCTGACAATAAATCTGGCAATTTTTAAATTTTAACAGATTTAAAGCTTTTTTTTTTCATGATGGAGAAAAAAAATTCCAAGCTAGAAGGGAAGGGACTGAGGGAGAAGGGGAGAGAGATTGTCAAACAGACTCCACATACAGCACAGAGCCTGACCCGGGGCTTGATCTCATGACAGTGAGATCATGACCTGAGCTGAAATCAAGTTGGACACTTGAGCGACTGAGCCACCCCAGTGCCCTAGAGCATTTTTATTTATGGTGAATCCTAATATGGTTGAATTAGAATATGTCATTATCTATTTTCAATTTGTTTTATTGGTTCTCTCCTTCTTTTGCCATCTTTTCTACCTTCCTTGGATTTAATAGACTATGTTTTGTTGTTCTACTTTATCTCTACAATTATTCATGTTTTAAACAAAATTTAGGGGTTCCTCTAGTTTTATTAGTATATAGATGCTTAAATAATCTGTATTTGGCTTCAGGGAATATTATAATACTTCCCATGTAGTGTGAAGACCTTATAACAGTAATTATCAGTTCTTCCCTCCCATACCTTGTCATTTTTTACTTATACATATACTATAAAGACAAAATAATTGTTTTTGCTTTAATCATTCAATTATCTTTTGGAGAAATTAAGCACCATGATGATCTCATCTTCATTTCAAATGTTCTTTAGCTCTTTGTTTTAATCTAGTTTCTTGTGGTTTTTATATCTTGTTCCTTTTACCTGAAGAAATTCTTTCAACATTTCTTATAGGGTATGTCTGCTGACAATTTCCTCAGTTTATATTCATCTGAGTAAGTTTATATTTCTGTTTGACTTTTAAAAGATATGTTAACAGAATATTCTTCAAATTTCTGTTTGACTTTTTTCTTTTTCAACATTTTAACAATTTTTGCCTTCCTGTTTTCTTGCTTACATGGTTTCTGAAGAGAAGTTTACTGAATCTTTATCTTTGTTCTTTTGTTTTTAAGGAGTCTTCTTTGGTTACTTTCAATATTTTCTCCACTTCTCTGTTTTTCAGCAATTTGAATATGATAGATTTGGGTTTTTCTTTGATATTTATCTGGCCTTTTCTTCTCCAAGGTTTTTTTGGATTGAGGTTTTATACCTGATATTAATTTTGGAATTTTTTTGGTTACTATTTCTCCAAATATTTCTTGTGTTCCATTCTCTCTTCTTCTGTGATATCGGTTATATGTATGCCACATAATTTGACATTATACTATATTTCCTGTATACTTTCTTCCATTTTTCTTTTTCACTTTTTTCTTTGCATTTCAGTGTGAACAATGTCCATTAACCTACCTTCAAGTGTATTGATTTTTTTCTTCTACTCTCTCAAGTCTACTGATGGGCCTGATAAAGACTTCATTTCCATCACTGCTTTGATTTTACCATTTCTATTTTCTTATTTCTTATCATTTCCATTTCACTGCTGAATGTCTATTTGGTTGTATAAATTTTGCATTATAGCTATTAACATATTTATCCTAGTTATTTAACATTCCTTATCTGATTGTTTCAATATCTCTGTCAATATCTCAGCTGCTGGCCATGACGATTATTTTGTGTCTTCGGAAATGATTATTCTTACTTTTTTACATACCCTCATCAATTTTTGATTCAAACTAGACATGTAAAATATAGATGATTCCTAGGTAAATTTATGCTTGAAAATGAGCACACTTTTCGTTTTGCCAGGTGTTTAGTGTTAGATTTTACATTCATCTGGTCAGAAAGTTGATTTCATATGATTTATTATTATTATTATTATTATTATTATTATAATGATCACTCTCAATGCATCTCAAGATTTAAATTCTTGATTTTTGTGGTTAAAGTCTGGGCTATTTGCAATTTCTGTCCCATTGTTTGTTTAGTTATTTTCACTCTTGACTTTAGATGTTTTTTTTACTTTGGTCCCCAGAGAGAATTTACCTATTGCAGCTCTACCAATTGTATTCCACTATTACTTTTATTCATTGCTTGTTTGCCAGATGGTCGGGGGGTGCAAGGTGTTCTCTGATGAGAACTCCAATTTCAGTTAGGCACTCTAAAACCAAGTATCAGTGATATGGCTTACAAGTTTCTGCCCCTCATCTGGAGGTAATGTGGTCTATCATGTATTACTATTCATGATTTTAAAAAAGCAGAGATGTTTATTCTGGTGTGTGTGTGTGCGTGTTTTATTTGTTTTATTTATTTGTTCCTTTCCCTTCACTATACTGCTTTTCTATCTTTTTCATAAGCCTACAAACATTGTTGCCCTTTCCTGGGTTGATTAAGAATTATATTCATTCATGGAGAGAAGTGACATGGGTCTAGGTGGTTCTGGCAGTGGCTGTTGTTCCCCTTATGCAGCTAACACCATGACGGAAACTATTCCTTGATTCTTCCTGGGAGTGAATGGTTACTGAAATATCTGCTGGAAAAGCCTGTGAGATATTACAGTCTCCTTATCCTATGTCTGTGGCTTCCAGCAAACTTCATACTATCACCAGTTTATTCTGGCCTTTGGAAATTTGGTAAAAATGCCTGGCTTTTTCTACTGAATAATATGGCGTCAGTGGCATCTATTTTAGGTAGGCCCATGTACGGGGAGTGTTTCTACTTGCAAGAACCTGTGTCTCTCCAGATTTCGAATTAGCTGTTTGAATTATGATGTCAGTTCACTAAAGGGGGGTCAAGAAATGTCCTTACATGTCAGTTTGCCCAGACTGTTTCTGGTTGGGAGAGTGAAAGAACTCTGTGTTCTTTTTAGTTCTTCACATCTCTAGACTGAAACAAAATAAGTATGTTGTAAGAGTTCTATTTACTAATGTAATCACATCTAACTGGATATCACCTTTTTAACAAAAGTATTTGAAGTGATGAAAGGTATAAAAATTGTTCGGTAACTGATATAAATATTTACACTAGATATATGGGTTCCCCCTTTCCATTCAACATTTACTTTTCAGCCCAATTCTCAATTTATTATCCTCGGTAGATATTGTAAGCAACAAACTGCAATCCTCTATTTATCAGAAAAAATATAATATGCTTTAGTAATTACGATGAATAAAGGAACATTTTAACATATTTGCTCATTACACATATTTGGTCTTAGAAAAATTTGTCTTATACAGAGAAATTGTGTCTTCTGTAGATTACATTTTATTGATGTATCTTGAAAAATTTTAATCAA
Source organism: Proteles cristata cristata (assembly GCA_017311185.1). Taxonomy (NCBI): domain Eukaryota; kingdom Metazoa; phylum Chordata; class Mammalia; order Carnivora; family Hyaenidae; genus Proteles; species Proteles cristata. The sequence continues at coordinate 647,592 of JAESUZ010000491.1, forward strand.
TTTACATTTCATTTTGAAAAAGTCAACAAATTAACCATAATCTACTGCTAGAATGTTTTTTATTGAAATCTATGAATTTATTATTGTAGCAAATATCAGACTGACATTTTTGAAGCATAATGAAGAGATGACAAATTACTTAAAGCCCTTATTAGATTGAATGTGAAACCATATAAAAGTCTGATCTTAATTAATACCTTTTTGTACATTTTATTTAATATTTTTCTAAATTTCAATCACTAGGGTTTCAAAATAAGTTGCAAAATTTTAATTGTTCCTGAATAATTATATGTAAACATAGAAAGAGATTATTATATATACATATATAGATACTAAGGTGATGATTTATTTCTAATTATTATCCTTAATTTAACTTGGAGATATAATGGAATTTAGTATCAATGAGGTGATGAGAAATGCATTTAATTAAATGCTTAATAATTATTACTAATAGGCAATAAACTGGACAACCTAGAAGAAATAAATAAATTATTAGAATCAGTAGACTGCTTACCAAGAGGGAGATTAAATCAGTAATCAAAAACTCTTGATGAACAAAACTCCAGGACAAGATTGCTTCATAGACAAATTCTACAAGTATTTAAAGAGGAGTTAAGGCCTATTATTCTCAAACTATTCCAAAGAATAGAAGAGGAAGAAAAACTTCCAAATTCATTTGATCAGGCTAACATTATCCTGATACCAAAACCTGGTAAAGACACCACAAGAAAAAAAGAATTACCAGCCATTATTGTTGATGATTGTAAATGCAAAAATCCTGAACTAAGAGCTAGCAAAGAGAATCCAAACACACATTAAAAAATCATTCACCGCAATAAAGTGGGATTTATGCCCAGTATGGAAATGTGGTTCAATATTTGCAAATCAATCCATATCACATTATATATCGCATCCAGAAAAGAAAGTATGAACACCATACAATCATTTCAATACATGCAGGAAAGGCATTTGACAAAGTGCAATATCCATTCATGATAAAAGCCATCAACAAAGTAGATTTAGAGGGAATATAACCTCAACATAATAAAGGCCATATATGAAAAACCCACAGTGAACATTATACTCAGTGAGGAAAAATTGAGAGCTTTCCCACAAAACTCAGTTACAAGATGGGAATGTCCATTCTCACCGCTTTTATTTAACATAGTACCAGAAGTCATAGCCACAGCAGTCAGACAACATGAAGAAATAAAAGGCATCTAAACTGGTAAGGATAAAGTAAAACTTTTACTACATGCATGGACAAGATACTATATACAGAACACATGAAAGACTCCACCAAAACACTACTAGAACTGACAAATTCAGCAAGGTCACAGGATAAAAAAATCAATGTAGAAAAATCTGTTGCATCTCTATACACTAATAATGAAGCAGCACAGAGGGAAAGTAAGAAAATAATCCCATTTACAGTTGCACCAAAAATAATAAGATATCTAGGAATAAACTTAACCAAAGAGATGAAAGACCTATACTCTGAAAATTAAAAATGCTGATGAAGGAAATTGAAGACAACATAAAGAGATGGAAAGACATGTCATGTTCATGGATTAGAAAAACAAATACTGTTAAAATCTCCATACTACCCAAAGTAAACCACAGATTTAATGCAATCCCTATCAAAATACCAACTGCATTTTTCACAGAACTAGAACAAACAATCCTATAATTTATATGAGCCATAAAAGACCCTAAATTTCCAAAGCAACTCTAAAAAAGCTACAGACACCACAATTTCAGACTTCAAATTATATTACAAAGCTGTAGTGATCTAACCAGTATGGTACCAGCACCATAGATCAGTGGAATAGAAAAGAAAACCCAGAAATGAACCCACAACTATATAGTCAATTAGTCTTTTGTTTAATGTTTATTTATTTTTGAGTGAGAGAGAGATAGAGCATGATCATGGGAGGGACAGAGAGAAATGGAGACAGAATCTCAATCAAGCTCCAAACTCTGAGCTGTCAGCACAGAGCTTGACACAGGGCTCCAACTCACAAACCATGAAATCATGACCTGAGCTGAAGTCAGAGGCTTAACCAGCTGAGCCACCCAGGCACCCTTAAAGTCAAGTAATCTTTAACAAAGAAAGAATATCCAATGTAAAAAAGACTGTCTCTTCAACAAATGGTGTTGTGAAAACTGGAGAGTGACATGCAGAAGAGTGAAACTGGAGCACTTTTTTTTTTAATGTTTTTTTTTGTAGGAGAGAGAGAGAGACAGCATGAGCAGGGGAGGGTCAGAGAGAGAGGGAGTCACAGACTGAAACAGGCTCCAGGCTCTAAGCTGGCAGTCAGCACAGAGCCCGACGCGGGGCTCGAACCCACGAACCGCGAGATCATGACCTAAGTGAAAGTCGGACACTTAACCGACTAAGCCACCCAGGCGCCCCATTGGAGCACTTTCTTATATCATACACAAAAATAAATTAAAAATGGGTTAAAGACCTAAATATGAGACCTGATATTATTAAAATCCTAGAGGAGAACATAGGCAGTCACCTCTTTGACACTGGCTTTAGGGTCTCTTGAGGCAAGGGAAACAAAAGCAAACATAAATTATTGGGACTATTTCAAAATAAAAAAAGCTTCTGTACAGCAAAGGAAACAATCAACAAAACTAAAAGACAACCTAGTGAATGGCAGAAGAAATTTCAAATAGTATATCTGATAAAGGTTTAATAACCAAAATAAATAAGAACTTATAAAACTCAACATCTGAAAAACAAATAATCCAGTTAAAACATGGGCAAGAAATGAAAAGACAAGGGCACCTGGGTGGCTCAGTCAGTTAAGCGTCTGACTTCAGCTTAGGTCATGATCCCATGGTTCATGGGTTTGAGCCCCGTATTAGGCTCTGTGCTGACTGCCAGCTCAGAGCCTGGAGCCTGTTTCAGATCCTGTGTCTCCCCTCTCTCTGACCATTCCCTGCTCATGCTGTCTCTCTCTCTCAGAAATAAATTTAAGAAAACATTTTGAAAAAGGAAATGAAAAGACATTTTTCTGAAAAAGACATATAGATGGCCAACAGACACGTGAGAAGATGCTCAACATCACTCATCATCAGGGAAATACAAATCAAAACCACAGTGAGATACCACCTCACACCTATCAGAATGGCTAAAATCAAAAGCACAAGAAATACCGAGTGTTGGTGAGGATGTGGGGTAAAAAGAACCCTCATGCATATTGGTGCAGCCACTCTGGAAAACAGTATGGGGGGAGGTCCTTGAAAAGTTCAAAAATAAAACTACGTACTACTGGGTATTTTCCAAAAATCACACTACTGGGTATTTTCCAGAAAAAAATACGAAAACACTAATAAAGGGATACATTTAAACTTATGTTTATAGTAGCATTATTACAATAGCTAAATTATGAAAACTGTTCAAGTATCCACCAATAGATAAATGGATAAAGAAGATGCGACATTTATCATGGAATATTATTCAGCATAAAATATGACATCTTGCCATTTGCAACATCAATGGCTAAAGTATATGGTTTCATTCATATTTGGAATTTAAGAAACAAAACAAATAAGCAAATGAAAAACAAAGAGAGAACAAGAGACAAATCAAGAAACGGACTATTAACTATAGAGAACAAATTCATGGTTACCAGAGGGAAGGTGGCTAGGGGAATAGCTGAAACAGGTGATGGGGATTAAGGAGTGTACTGCCATGATGAGGACTGTGTGATGTATGAAAGTGTTGAATTACTACATTGTACACCTGAAACTAATAGAATACTGTATGTTAACTGTACTGGAATTTAAAATTTTAAAAAGTAAAATTCAGTGCCATATTAAGAAAAACAAAAATCATTACTAGCAAAACTAATCGTCATCATGCTAGTGTCCCTTCCTTGAAAAACATACCCTTAAAAGTAAAGATTTGACAGAATAGCATATGGTTGATTGTGTAGATTCTAAAGCCCAAAATGGCTGAGTTCAAATATTACAGCTAGCATTCAGGAGCTTCCCAAACTTGGGCAAATTTCTTATTAAATATCCTGTTTCTCGGTTTACCTTTCAAATGATGATGATAGTATCTACTCAGAGTTTTGTGGGAACAATTAATAAATTAATTCATATCAATTACTTACACAAGTCTTCAATAGATAACCAACATATGATTCTGTTGGTCACATTTTCTCAACTCTTTAGTATAAGAGTTTAGCTTGGTAACCTAGCTGTATGATACATTGTATAGTTACAAAAGTTAAATAAATATCAGTCAAACACACCAAATAAATATAAAATTCTTAATTCTGTTTCTTGTTTTGAAACAGTTCTCAAATGTGTCAAACAGGAATGTATTTTAGTAGATATTAATCACATATCCTACAGTACAGCTTTGGGAAGGTGTCAAAACAATGCAATCTGTATACGTAGAAACACACAGCTGAAATTAGGGCTAATTTTATAGCTAGTTACCTTTCCTTTATTGTAGCTTTTAATATCTCTATATCATTATATCATTGTATCTTTTTTATTTACATATTTTAAAATAAAAGTTGTATAAAGTATTACAAAATAATGATTTGATATACATACAGTGAAATGATAATTATAGTCAAACTAATTAACACACCTACTGAGTTATCATATTTGTGTATATGGTGAATGTACCTGAAATACACTTTTAGCATGTTTCTAGTGTTCAATACAGTAGTAGTAGTAGTAGTTTCTTCCATATATTCGTATTATCAATTATCCTTAAAATAATGACCATAAAACTGTAATTTTTATAAAGAGAAAAGTAAAAATAAAACAAAAACATGGGTCTGTATTTCAGCACAAATTGTATTATTTCACCATTCTGTAAACTCTATGGCAATATATTTCCCAAGAATTGCTACTAGATGTTTACTAATTATTAGCATAGAAAATGGCTATAATTTTTCAAGTTGTAATTAGTTATGGTGACTGATTCAGATCAAGCACTGGGCCGTCAGCTGTCTTAGATTATGAATGCAAGACATTACTTGCTCTCTTCCAGTCAAGGCAATTCATTAGTTATGCTGTTTGAGAGCAGCTGTACCCTTTGAGATGTGATTTATTCAGATTCCTTCACTATTACTGCAGAAGCATGGGGAGATAAGTGATTTGATGAGGCTATGTATTTACTGTCAAATGCCATTATGTTTTGAATGTGCAGTAGCAGTGATAGGAAGTCTGTATTTTAAAAGCAAAGGATTAAGTCAAATGAAGAAAAACACATAAAATCCAAATGCAAAAAATTATATCTCCTATACCTAGGTGTGCATTTTTCTTGTTTTTTTTTTTTAAAGTTTTTGTTTAAATTCCAGGTAGTTAACATATAATACAATATTAGGAAGCATGCGTTTCTCAAGAGATGTAACAGGAACTATTAAATTTTCACTTTGCCGTTTCTACTTATTAATTGTGAAAAATAGTTACACCATTTAAAATATGAGCATAGAAAGCACAAATCTTGAAAATATGAATTGTCGAATCTTTGTTCGCTGAAAATAATTTTAATTGTCCTATGTTCATTGCTATAATTTATGCACATACATTTCTCAAAAATAATAAATAAAAGAGGGATTTGACTTGAAATGAACTATGTATCCCGACAGCTTGATTTTAAAATACTCTCCTGCAGTTGTGTGCTATAGAATAAATAAATCAAATATTTGCTTACAATGTTTCTTCAACATCCATTTATATGGTCATCAAATAAAATATCAATATTTATACATATGATAGTGGCTGGAAAACTTGGAAAGTGTTTTAATTAATTTTTAAAGTGTTTCGTCATTGGGGCACCTGGTTGGGGGGGCTCAGTCAGTTAGGCATGGATTCCTGATTTTGGCTCAGGTTATGATCTTAAATTAGTGGGATGGAGCCCCCAGTCAGGCTCTGTACTGACTGTGATGGGCCTTCTTGGAATTCACTCTCTTGCTCTCTGCCCCTCCCCCACTCAAGGCCTGTCTCTCTTAAATAAACATATAAATATTATTTATTTATGTGTTTGTTTGTTTGTTTGTTTATCTAGAGAGTGCAGAAGGGACAGAGAGAGGGAGAGAGAGAGAGAATCCCAAACAGGCTCTGTACTGTCAGCACAGATACAATGAGGGGCTCAAATCCACCAGCTCTGAGATCATGACTTGAGCTGAAACCAAGAGTCAGATGTTTAACTGACTGAGCCACCCAGGTGCCCCGATAAACGTTTTGAAAAAATGTTTCATCTTTGTAACTTTTTCTTGTCAATCTAGATTTCTAAGAATGTGCACGCACACGCACACACGCACACACACACGTAAATACTAGTAGAATTTACCTAGTTTGAAAGAGCTTCTAATGCTACATTCTACTTTCCTTTCTCCCACCCAGGAGGCCCTTCCTAGTCTATTGACTAAGTCTTTGTAAACCTTGTGTTTTAAGCACTGTATATTTGACCGAAGTGGAAAGCTACTTTCAGATTGCAAAGTCATATGGTATGTGACACAGCCAGGGCTTGAACCCAAGTCTTCTGACTGTGTGTCCAGTCTTAATGGAATTCTACCAGTTTCCTTCATGGAGGAAAAAAGAAAATATTCCAAGACCATATTTCCCGAATCTGTTATTAAGGCATGCAACCTAAGGGTTTAGGTATGGCTATAACCATACATTATAGCAGATATATATAGAATATTTACAAAATCATGTTTGCCTGTCATTATTAAGTTTACGCATAAATGGTTTCCCCAGAATAGTTTAGATTCTTTTTTTCTTTTTCTAATAATGTAGCCATCTGTCAGTTTCGAATGATCTGGAGATAAATAAGCAAATGATAGTGCCTGAGGGCAGAAGAAACAGGAAGGGAGAGGACAAAAAAACAAACACAAAAACAGAAACAAAACAAAAAACCCAAAAACAAATCTTAAGCTAGGATTAGAGTTTGGCAAACCACAATTATAATCAGTGAAATATAAGAATCTAAAGCAGGGACACCTGGGTGGCTCAGTGGGTTGATCTTCTGACTCTTGATTTCAGCTCAGGTCATGATCATGCCCTGTGTCAAATGTGGAGCCTGCTTACGTTTCTCCCTCTCTTTCGCCCCACCCACCCTCTAAAATAAAAACCTAAAGCAAACTTTTACAAACACTAATTATAGATTCTTCCAAGTTCAAAATGCTGAGCTAAGAAATCTGAATGCAGCATAGTCCTCAAGGTATAGTTTCTAGAGGAGAAAACATACATAAATATTTACAAGACAGTAAGTTTAAAACATACAAGTTGATAAGAGATACAGAAAATGATAATTAATTCAGCCTCAGGTTAGAAAGTTAGAGTATTTGAACGAGGCCTGAAGAAGAAATAAAATATTCAATAAAGAAAATTAGGATGAGGAAACATTGTAATGATCCAGACAAAAGGACACTTTTGCCATTATAAACCTCTTTTAGAAGTAATAATCATAACACTAGCTAACATAGTATATATGCAGTCTGTTCCAGGCACATATATACTCTAACATTTATATTTATTTCTGAAAGTCTGTTAACATATTATGTATTGACTAATTCATAGCAATTATATTAACTCATTTAACCTCTGAACAAACTATGAATTTGGTGTGATTGTTACACCATATTATACATAAGGAAACTGACCCAAATGGTAATTAGATGATTTTTCCAGGATCCACACAGCTAAGCAAATGGTACAGCCTGTATTCATATTTTGTCAATCTTACCTCAGAGCTGATTTTTCTTTTAAGTTTATTTATTTATTTTGAGAGAGGCACAGAAAGCACAAGCTGAGGAAGAGCAGGGAGAGAAGGAGAGAATCCCAACCAGGTTCCACCATATGCAATCAGCATGCAGAACCTGACGTGGGGCTTGAACTCATGAAATGAAATTAATAGTTGTTTAACTGACTGAGCCACCCAGGTGCCTCTGAGAGCTAACATTTTAAAGAGCAGATTACTCTGCTTCCTTTAAGGGAATACATAAAACCATGACTGTTACTGGAAATAAATTATCTATACTTCTCATTATTCAATAGAGTAAAATTTATAACTAAGATTAAAGATTTTGGGGCTGTCATCAACATGCAGCTATTTACAATTAAAAGGCAGGAATTTCAAACAAAACTTATGAAAATAATGGAGTACAATATGTTATAATTAAATTGCTTCCAGGTGTTATTGACTTATAATAGATTTAAATATAAGGCATATTATGAAAATTTATTTTATGGTAATAATCACAAAGCATTGGAGACCGAAACTGCACAGTTCATCCCTGATGGCAAGGCCCAGGGAGAACCTGTGGGAAAAGACTGAAAGGCAGTCTGAAGAACCCCCTGAAGAATTCTTCTCTGCTTAGTCTGTGCCTTTTACTGTCACTACTGCTGTTAGTCTATTCTAGGGTTAATATGAAACCAGAATCGCCCAAAGTTTCCCCCTTCCTACAAAATGGAATGAACCTAAAAATCATGCCCCTCCCCTCAGTCAGATGTTGTCTAATAAATATTGTAGCAATTAGCAAAATTGGAGACAGTCCGGTAGGCCTGGGGTCTATAAGAGACCTAGAATTCATTTTCCTTGTATGGGTCTAATTGCCAGTAAGAATACATATTACGCCATAAGCAGAGACAAAAACAAGACTTACTAGTTTTGGAGGACTTTCTTGGAAAAGTGTTAAAGAAATATTTGCCTGCTGATCTCAAGCTTGTGAGGCAACTTATGGATTGTTCTTGCCAAAGGATGAGATCGGTAAATGCAGAGACCAAATTCTAGTTGATTCACGTAAAACATTTCCATACGTCATCTACAATAAATGTTGACATTGCTCTTTCTTAGTAAGGGGTTGTGAGAGTCTATTACCTATAACCGTGGGTACAAGTATATCCTGTTTTTGCATGCCCACTGAATTTAAACAATCAAAGGGCACTTTGTTTTCATGCATTCTGGCAATATGCTTCACTTATTTCCTGCCATGTGTAGTAAAAAATATGTAGAACTTTGTTATGACTACCTGGTTAAATTTTATCAATTTAAGTAGAAATCTTGTACTGTGAAATCACTGTTGTTAAGAACATTTAGAAAGGTTAAATCCCATCACTGTTTTCAAAAAATGTAAATTCTTTAAGCATGATTGTTTGATTTGCTATATAAAAACCCTAAACTGAAAAGTAAATTGGAGCAGTCCACCTGAAGAGGCTGGCTCCGTGGCTTCTTCGCCGACTCCAATCATCACTCTCTGGGTCAACCCTGGCGTGAAGAGGCTGGACCCCTGCAACAAAGCAAAAACCTATAATGCATACACAAGTGATAAGGAGAACAGAATTAAAGCATACAACTATAAAAATCAAGAATTCACAAAATAAAACATCCGGAAAGAAAAGAACAAGAGAACTATAAAACAATAAGACAACAAAATGGCAATACTATGTTCTTACCTATCAGACAATTCAATGGTGGCTGCCAAGGACTGGGGATAAGGATGAACAGAGAAATGTAGGTCAAAGAGTAGAAACTTTGAGCTATAAAATGAATAAATCCTGAAGATCTAATGTACAGCGTGATGACCGTAGCTAATAACCTGGTATACCTGAAGATTGTTGAGAATAAGTCTTAAGAGTTCTCACTATGCAAAAAAATAAATAAACACATAAAGAGTTAACTATGTGAGGTGAAGGATGTGTTAATTATCTTGATCTTGGTAATCATTTCACAATGTTTACGTATATCAAATCATTATATTGTATGCTTTTAATCTATACAATTACATTTCTCAGTTATTCCTCAATAAAACTGCTCTTTTATTCAAAATGCAGTGTTTTACAACTTCTCATAAAATTAGAAGGTCTTTAATCATCATTTAAATTAGTCATTAATTAGTGATTAAATTAGTCAACTTATTTAAAGTTTTCAAGGATACTAGTAAAGAACAAAACCTTGTTATGCCAAAAAAAATATTTTTTTGAGCTGATAGCTTAGGGAAAAGCTAACATCCTCCCTATTGAAAAATCTTACAAATATATATAAAGTAAACTTGAAAATTAGCAGTAACAACTCATAGAAAGCAACTCAATGTCTTTAGTGACAGGCAAAAAAATCAAATTTTTCCCATCCGTAGACTAGATATTAACACTATGCAAGAATATTAATTTTATGATATTCAATTTAGGAATGCTGGTAAATGACAGTAAAGTTGGTGATTCTATTTATTTCATAATGGCTTTACATCCTAAAAGAAAAAAAGATGATAAAATAAAGTGAGAAAAACATTTTTCTCACCATTTGTCCACTTAACTATGAAAAGAGCATAGGGACAATGCTCAGATTAACACAAAAATAAAAAAAGAGCCTTTATTCAATTATATATAGAAGATATTTTCCCCTATCTATACCCAGCAATTTTGCCCCTCCCTTCCTGACATATTTTAACAAATGGATATCTTAATTTCAGTTAAATTCAAGTTTGCGTATATTATATATACAATATAACCCACTATATGGTAGTGTATTCATTCATAATTAGATTTGGGATTTATCTGGAATAAATTTTGGGATATAGGGTAAATTAAAGAGGAGAATACTTATACTTTTCCAAAATGGATATCCAATTAATGCAGTGCATTTTTTTGGAAAATAAATTCTTTTCCACAGTACTGAAGTGGGATTTTGTGATAAATCAAGTGACCAAATATGTATGTGTGGTTTCTTATTGGCCAATTATTTTGTTTCTTAAATCTATTTTTTTATTCTTGTGATAATACTCTTCAAAAGTTTCTATAAATACATGATAAATTTTATTATTCCTAATATGTTCTCCAAAGTTTGTAATTGTCTGCATTGAAGTGATTTATAGATTTTATAAATTTATTTCTAAGTTTTCAGGATTTAAATGTCATTGTAAGTTAATTAAACATTTACTATATTTATTGCTACTCTGTATAAGTACAATTAAATTGGATCTGGGGCATCTGGGTGGATTCAGATCTTCTGTCTCTCTTATTTTTTAAAAATAATTTCTAAGTATTTAAGACAAATGTTTATGAAAAGTTTTTATATCTCTGAAATGTAAAACTCATATTTCACTTGAAAATATAAAAACGGGAAATATATTTAAAAGTTAAAAATGGAAACTTTAACCTTTGACATAGGAAGACTTATTGGTTAAAAGCACTGAGTTTGGAATCAGAGAATGGAGAAGGTCACTGATTCTATGTAACTTTGGAAAAGTTACCAAATCTTTTTGATTCTTAATTTTCTAATCTGTAAGATAGGAATAGGAGCGTCTGAGTGGTTCAGTCAGTTAAGCGTCTGACTTCGGTTCAGGTCATGATCTCCCAGTTCATGAGTTTGAGGCCCGCATTGGGCTCTGTGCAGACAACTCAGAGCATTAAACCGGCTTCCGATTCTGTGTCACCCTTTCTTTCTGCCCCTCCCTGGCTTTCGTTCTGTTTCTCTCTCTCTTAAAAAATAAATAAGCATTAAAAATATTTTTTTAAAAAAGGAATAAAAATGGTAGCCACTTTATGTAATCAAACATAATACATTTTATAAATAATTTAACATAAATCATTTAGCATAGTTTTGGGCAGCTATCACTTATTTGATAAGCCTTAACTAATATAATGATGACCATTTATATAATAAAAAAATTTAAACTTGAAATCAACTAACAAATGTCTAGTATATTACTATTTAAAATATATGGCTCAATTTGAAGGCTTCTGGGTCTAGAGTTTGCTTTACATGCAGGTTTTAAACACAGATTCTATGTTTCCATTTTTCATTAATTTTTAATTTTCCCCCTGCTCACATATCTTTATTATTTTTCAAAATTTTATTCAAATTCTAATTAGCCTTAGCTATAATACAATGAGTATTTATATAAGGAAAAAAGTTTAAAAGTGAAATCAACTAACAAATGTCTATTATATGACTATGTAAAATATATGGGTCAATTTGATTAAATGTATGAAAACTGCATAAATGGATCTTTTAGTATAGTAAAATATGAATCATATTTTTAAGAAATTATACTTCTATGTTATGTCCCATCTAAATAGAACTTCTAGTTTCTCTTTATGGGGTCTAAAAAATAAGAATTTCATGCATTTTCTATAATATATAGATTAGACCAGTTGCCAAAAAAGTTGTACATAAATCTAATTTTTTATCAAACCCATTGAGCCTATTCATGTTCATATTATTTTATGTTTATAAATATTGTTTTCAGAAATGATATTTAACTTTATTTTTATATATTTTTTAGTTAATTTTTTTTTTTTTAAATTTTTGAGAGAGAGAAAGAGACAGCATAAGCAGGGGAGGGTCAGAGAGAGAGGGAGACACAGAATCCGAAGACAGGCTCCAGGCTCTGAACCAGCTGCCAGCACAGAGCCTGATGTGGGACTCAAACCCACAAACCCATGAACCATGAGATCATGACCTGAGCCGAAGTTGGACACTTAACCAACTGAGCCACCCAGGCACCTCTAACTTAATTTTTAAATGTTTTACTTACTAAATTTTAAACAATTAATATATAAAACTTTAGGATTATAAGGTTATTTGTCAGCATTTCTGTAAGAAAGCTCTTAGAAATCTTTCATGTAAAGCAAAGAATTTAGATATAAAATTTTTATATATCTTAATATATATTAAATATATATGTATTAAAACTATCAAATATTTTATGACATAATGATTATATACATGCATTAAATCCCAAAGTAGAGGACATAGGGTAAATTATTTATAATGGGTAACGTATGTCATTATTGTTATATACCATTTGAAAGTGCTGAAATAAGACCATTATATGACAATAGTTTTAATTTTTTAAAACATACATTATTTTCTTTCTAACTAAGTTTGAGAAACAACATATATGCATTGAGAGAAACTAAAAAATTTCTCTTGTTCTCATAAATTGGTAGCATATTTTGAGTATTTTCTGTGTCCTGTTCTGGGTATTGTTTTTAGAGCTCCAAGTGGATTAATTCATTTAATCCTTACAACAAGCCTATGGAGCAAGTGATGCAATTATTACAATCATATGGATTAGATGACACAATATAGGCATAAAGACTTTAAATTTAAGTACCCTGACTAAGGCACATGGGTAACAAGGTAAAAAGCAAGAATTTAACTCTGGCTTTGTCATGAAATAATCACATAACTGTCCTTTAGTATTACTTTTATCAAAGAGATAAAAGAGACACATGAGAGCAAATAAAGGAGTGAGACTGATGAGGTAAAATATCAGTGTCTAAGAAGTAAGGAGCAGAGAATTACTAATGCTAAAAGTCATAGGTCACAAATTATATTCAACTGAGAATAAGCAGGGAACCCCACAGTGAGAATAGTCAATGAATGTGAATGTTGTATCATTTATGAGCAAAATTTTTAACTTCTACTTGACTCTCTTTTTATATATTGCTTTTGTTATATCATGTTCTAGTTTGTATAATTAAGATGATTATTATTTGTATGGTTTATTCAATATGGAAATAAAATATGTCAAAAGCTTTTGTGAATACCTGGTACATAGTAAGCCTTCAATAATGTTAGCTAGAATGATTATTATAATTTCCTAGGTTATCTCAGCAGTCTGCAACAATACAATAACAACACTAACAAAAATGGCATTTCTGTGGTACCAGGAATTGGGAAGTCTTGATCCTCCCAAGTACCTTCTCCTACTGGCTGCTCCATGTAAAGCTTGGCCATGGTTAGTGTCGAGCCTTTAGATGCTATAGCGAGATTTTCTATAGACTAAGGGCCAGTGACTTGTATATCTTACCGCCACTGCCATGATTATTTTCTCTCTATGAATTTCCATTGTGTTACTCTATCAAAAGGAGTTGCACTGAATCTTTTGGTTCTAAGCTGTGAGCCTAACCATTCCTCCAGAGGTTCTCTCTTTTAAAGTAGTCATCATTATCACAATGTTTGTCAAGTGTAAGTTAGTTGAGATATCCATACAAACAACAAAACTATTAGCCGGGTTACTTGAAAAAGAAAAATGGAATAACAAAACTGAATTTAGCAGAAGTATATTAGAAAGAGTATAGAATCAAAAGAAGCCTGGAGAAGCAGCCTTTATAAAAGAGGCAACAGAAAATACAACCATTATCGGGTGCCTGGGTGGCTCAGTCCATTAAGCATCTGACTCTAAGTTTCAGCTCGGGTCATGATCTCATGGCTCATGGGTTTGAGCCCCACATCAGGCTCTGTACTGACAGTGAGGAGCCTGCTTTGGATTATCTCTCTCTTCATCTCTCTGTTTCTCCCCTGCTCACTTGCTTGCTCTCCCTCTCAAAATAAAGAAATAAAAATTTTAAAAAAAGAAAGAAAACACAACCGTTATGAACCACAAGAATAATTTGTTAGGATGACCTGCTGCCACCTCTGCACATTCATTGTGCTATTGCCAGATAACCCCTGCTCTGAGTTACAGCTAGCATTCCTGGGGTTTTTGTTTTGTTTTGTTTTGTTTTGTTCTTTTGAGTCACTTGTTCTAAATTCAAAGACCAAAGTCCCAACTGACTAAGACTATTAAGAAGTTCCATGCCTTAACTTTTAGAAAGAAAGGGGAAGGAATATTATAGTTCATTTCACTTTCAAAGTTGGAAAACAGCCCTTATCTTTCACAAAACTTCACATGTATTAAATAAAGTCTCAAAATATTTTCAATTGCTATTATTATCTTTATTTACAGATTGGGAAACTGAGCAATCAAGAACTTTCATAGTTTAGCCACGGTTACCTATTTGGTAAGAAGTAGAGCTAGATTTGATTCCAGAAACCAAGAATCATCAATTACACACACAAGCATGTGTGTAGATGTATATAGATAGACAGAAAGAGAAAGAGAGATCAAAAGAAAGCCAAACACAATTATGCTTGTGATATTGTCAGGCTATAAAGTGTTTTTGAACTGAACTGACAGTTCAATATTGTGAAAACCAAAATTACTTTACAAAATGCCAAAACTAGCACTTTGAAGTAACCACTATGGAAAAGTAGACAGGACTTTTCTGCTTGTCCCAGAACATCAATGTTCAATTGTCTCACCTGAAAAATTTTTAGTCAACAAAACCAAACCAAAATAATGGCAGCCTGACATCTTTTGAGTTTTATAGCACTGAGGTATTTCACAAAATGAATTAGGTTAGGGGAAACTGTTGTATAGGAAATCACTGATGAATGGGTTTTATACAAAGATGATTGGTTTGTCTGACTTTTCTCTTAAGATGATTCATTGGTTGCCTGCACGTATCAGGTATTTTAGAGTGGGGTGAAGTGTCATTGAGGATATTTTTTTTCTTTCTTTCTTTCTTTTTTTTGTTTTTTTGGTGAAAGCAGAAATGATGGACACTTGCCAAACAGTTTGAATTAGCTCTTGATCTTGCCACTAAACTTTTCTTTCTTAGCGAATTTTAAAAATTGAATGCAACTGTTTCTTTTGGGTCTTTGTCAATGTGTTTAGAGGTGCCAGGATAGGGTGACTGACCAACATTCAAGTTACATGACAATAACAAACACATATCTAACTTGTAATGCCTGTCATTCAAAAAAACTAAAATAATAAGTTTGCTTAAATCAATTTGTCTTACTGTTTCAAAGAACAAGGAATCAACTTGCTAAATAGTATTTTGAAATATGAAAACCATAGACACAAGTAGTTAGATGACATAAATCTAAACTATCATGATATACATTTTATAAAATGTTATTTGGGAGAAATTTATAAATGTTGATATGTGATTTCCACTAGACATAATGAGAATTAATATTGTATATTTGTGTAAAAGAAGCTATGAATTTCCTCATCAAGAAAATCTTTGGGGCACCTGGGTGGCTCAGTGTGTTAAGCATCCAACTTTGGCTCAGGTCATGATCTCATGGTTCATGAGTTCGAGCCCCATATCGGGCTCTGTGCTGACAGCTTGGAGAGTGGTGCCTACTTTGGATTCTGTGTCTTCCTCTTTCTCTGCCCCTTCCCTACTAGTGCTGTGTCTCTGTCTTTCTCTCTTTCAAAAAATAAATAAACATTAAAAAAATTTAAAGATTTTAAGTCAGCAGATGATATTGTTATTGCATAATTAGAGAGATACTGCTCTGTGATGTTACATTTTAATCTAATGAGCTATCCATGACACTTACATGATTTTGCTTATATATTAAATCCAAACTAATATTTTAAGAAGCTAGAAACCAAAAATCTTTCTATATAATCCTTAAAAATAATTTACTTCAACTTAGATATTTAAATTCTGAATATATCACTGAGGCATTTGTTGTATTTCTCACAGGTTTGGTTATAGCAGTATTGGGCATTATGTATGTCAGAAGTTGTTATGAATACTACTTCAATATTTTATTTATCAAGTACTAGTTGAGTGGTGGTACCCATTAATGTATCAAAATCTAAGAAGCTGTTTACTCTAGATCTATATATTTTATATATAACAGCAAAATAAATAACAAATAAATGTCTATAACCCAGATATTTATGCCTTACACTTTTTCTACAGAGTATCATACTTTAAATAAAAATGGAAATGTTTAAATAAAAGTTTATCAGCAATTACATAACATTATGATGGAAGGAATTAAATAAATATATAAATAATTATTCTCAGTAGCTGATTTCTAGCTTGAAATCAGGCCATCTAATATCTCTTTAATATTTTATAAATTTAACATAAAAAGCACCTACTTATCTGTCATAATTTTGAATAGATATGAAAAGATTTCAAAAAGTATTAACATATTGGCTCTAGTGGAATAAAAATAATAAGTCTTTGTGATTAAGTAGAGATACCGTAGTATGAAATATTGTTCAGTGATAGAAAACCTGCTAATATAATTCATCACAATCATAGTTTAAATAATACAAAAAAACAATACAACCTACAAAACTAACTCCCCTAAAATAGTCTACATCAATTCTTCATTAATTTTTTTTCAGAAACCTAAGTGTATTTATTTAGGGTATAAAACCTATTTGAATAATCCCCAAATATCAATTGTTTAAGAAAAAAAAGGTTATTTCTTCTTTTATATGCTCAATGGAGTTAGGGTTAGGGGTGCAGTAGGATCAAGGGGCACCACAGCACCATGAAGTCATTGGAAGAATCAGTGAGTTCTTTTCATCCCCAACTGGATTGTCTGCATTCAGATGACACTGAGGGCAGGAGAGAGACTGTTAAAGACACATCTGGTTTTAATCACCTTAGCTCTAGGCCAACTGCACTTACGTAACAGGTAGTTAGTTACGTAGCCCCATCTAATGTTAAGGGCCTGGGAAATGTAGTCTAGTCGTTCACCAAAGCAAAAAGAATGTGGATATTGAAAAACAGTTTAGACAATTTCTGCTGCACCAGAATTACAGCACGATTATTTAAAAATAGTTAGGGTATGTAAATCATTAGCATACATCTCACATTAGAGACATTCACAGTAAAGAAAAAAAAGTATTATCTCAGTTTCTATTCAACTTTAAAATAAATTAGGAAAATTTTAAGCAATTGAGAGAAAAATAGCAATATGTATAAAGTTATCAACATTTATTCATGATATGATTATATGGAAATAATAAAAGTAATTTTATTACTTTACTACAAGAAACTAATAAAAGTAATTTTAAAACAGAGTAAATTAATCATTTAAAAATACATATTTGCAAAGCAATAGTTTTCCTGTAAACACAGTCCTTCAAAAATCCAGCTCAAAAGAATTATAAAATAGAAAATCTACCCTTTCAATTTAATAAAAATACATAAAATAAATGGAAAACATGTCTTATTTCTGGATCAGAAGTTTCATTTGTGTGATAAGGTCAAATAGTTTTTTGTAAATATTTCACATATAAAGACAAAATGCAAGCACAAAGAAAACATTTGGTGGGTTGCTGGGAATTTCATATAAAATAATCTGGAAAAAACTAACTAATGTGAGATAGAACAGTTGTGATGAAAGATTTTCTCAGCAAATATAAAACTTGTAGGAAAAACAAAATATTTATGTCATATTGAGGAATAGGTTTTCGCAAAATTCTAAAAAAAGAAGAAACTACAAACAAAATAAGAAACAGTTGTGACTATTTTTTATTTTGCTATTATATATAAAATATACACATATGTAATGTTGTCATTTAAAACACCAGAAGAGCAAAACATTTGAAATATTATTGAGATATATTCATATCTATAAATATATTTATACATATGTTTTATAAATCAATAAGAAAATATAAAGACAATTAAAATATGATAATGAAAATTATGACTTTAACCTGTTCATATATTTCTCACAGGAGGAAATAATTTTCTTTTTTGAGCAATCTTAATACAATCTACTTCGATTGATGACTAAAGATTTTTTTTCTTTCTATTCTTACATCAGTGATAGTTTATAATATCTGAGAGTGATATTTTAATAGAAATCAAATTTTATTGGTTAATGTTATCATATTAACTTAGTTTTAGAGATTTAGAATATAAGAATTTTGCTCTTCAATATTTTTAAAAGTATTTTAAAAATGCCTTCAATACGTCAAGTAATTTTTGAAAGCCTTTCATGTTGGTCATGATTGCGGCAGGGTTATTTTGAGTTGCTCAAACTCAGCATTTTCATTCTCTCTCTCTCAGACAACACACGTAATTTGGGTTTTAAATACCACAGGGGGAAAAATTATGAAAACTAGAACGAACTAATATATACAGAAATGCATTGTTAATTTTATCTACAAACAGGCCACTCCATCTGTTCAAACATAATGCTCAAAACCAAGGAATATGTTCCAAACCAAAGAGCATGATATTTGACAGATGGAGAGGTCTGTAAGCCTGTCTGGAGCATGGAATACCATAGAGTTTTTAACAGGGTCCAATTTTCCACACTAAATGAAATCTAATAGACATTTCTCCCCAATAAACATCAAAATCAGCACCAATTTTACCAATTGCTACGCACCATAGACCAACTCATCTTATCTATTTTCTATCTCAAACACAAGAAACCCATATCTACGTGGTGAGTTAATTTTTAATTTTCATGGTTGTTCTCTTACATAAATAAGTACAAATGCCAAGCATATTTCATATAAAATAAGTCACTAATGAGTCAAATGCAGGATGACTTATTCTTTAGCATAAAAATATGAGTCCTATTTTTAAAAAAATTAATCATTTAAGGATTCTATTATAGTACATAAGATTTGGAAAAAGCTATGATAGGGCTTTGATCATTTTCTTCAATTTACAGAAACAAACAACAAAACAAGAAGCACAGGATATTTAATTGTCTTCCCTAAGAGCATGCAGCTGGTGAGAAGCTAAATAAGATTTCTCCGCTCTTGTCCAGAGTTTTGTTCTAAAATCCAGCATTCTAATGTGTACTAAAGAATATGGGAGATTGCCTTATCACTACCAAAATTTTAGTTTAATTAACTAGAAAAAAAATGTTGCTAAAAATGTCCAGGTATTGCAAGGATCTGGGAACACCAATTTCTGCTTATATAAATTAAACATAGGCTTATCAAATACAGCATGAGGGCATACAGTGAGAAATGTGTAGATAAGAGATACTGATACACTTGACCCTTGAACAACATGGAGGTTAGGGGCACCAACCTGACAGAGAGTCAAAGATCCACATATAACTTGTGACTCCCCCAAAACTTAAACAGTAACAGTCCACTGTTAACTGGAAGCCTTACCAATTACATAAGGTGTCAATTAACACATATTTTATATATTAAAAGCTTCTTTTTTAAAAAAAAAATTATTTCTTTCTTTATTTATTTTTAATGTTTTTTATTTATTTCTAAGAGAAAGAGAGACAGCATGAGCAGGGGAGGGTCAGAGAGAGAGGGAGACACAGACTGAAACAGGCTCCAGGCTCTGAGCTGGCAGTCAGCACAGAGCCCGATGCGGGGCTCGAACCCACGAACCACGAGATCATGACGTAAGCAAAAGTCGGATGCTCAACCGACTAAGTCATCCAGGCGCCCCTAAAATAATTTTATTTATTTTAAGAGCAAGAGAGAGCATGAGGGAGAGGCAGAGAGAAAAGGAGACATAGAATCTGAAGCAAGCTCCAGTCTCTGAGCTATCAGCACAGAACCTGATGGAGGGCTTAAACTCATGAGAGCGATGAGATCATAACCTGCGCCAAACTGATCACATGCCTAACTGACTGAGCCATCTAGGTGCCCTTTTTACATTAAAGGTATTATATAATGTATTCTTAAAATAAAGTGAGCTAGAGAAAAGAACATGTTATTAAGAAAATCATAAGAAACAGAAATCATATTTATGGTACTGTGCTATGAAAAGTCCATGCATAAATGGATTCAAACCGTGTTGTTCAAACTCATCTTCAAACCCGTGTTGTTTAAGGATCAACTGTACATTGATATGTGTCACATAAGATCTTAATTCCTGAAACTGGAACATATTTCAATATCTAATTTCAACATTTTAAAGTTCAGACTTTTATTTAAGACTCTGCATCTCCGGAAACTTGGCATCATTTAAGCCAAACTTCTAGCTGTGCTCATCTCCAAACCTGGGTAGGTATGACTATACCCTATCACCTGTAGTGGTTCTTGGGACAGGCAAGAATATTTTATAACAGTCTCAGAAGAAATCCAGTTTTAACAGGAATTTTTACAGGAAAATTCTACAAGGAGTTCACTTTTATCTTCTTCACAGGTACTACAATTACATATGAAATTGAAAGAGGGCAGAATTTGTCACCCCAAAATATCTCTCTTTGGAATTAAGATTATATTTAGCTGGTTCTTTTTTTTTTTTTTTTTAACTGAAGACACAGAAAAAATTCTGAAGACTTGTAGAAGTTATCCTTCTGTAGAGAAAGTTACATTTTTAATGGAACTCTTCAGAAGACAGAGTATCTCTGATTTTGTACTAGGAAGACGAGGATGGCTAAATCTCTAGAAATTTATTAATGGAGATGGCATGGCCTTCTATCTGCACAATCTTACCTTTGTTTACTTTACTTTGTCTGTTAATTCCCCATAACTGGCTTTCCCACCCCCAACATCTTCTTTTCTCTTTAATCTAGAGATGGTACTTAAGGTGGTGATGGGCCATTTTGGGGAGTTAGTTTTCCTGGCTATTTTCCATGTATATAGAGGTAATCAAGTTATTGAACTTCTGTTTGTTGTTCTCCTATTAATCTTTCTCTTATTACAAAGGAGTTTCAATCAAGAACCTAGAAGGGTAGAAAGAAAATTAATTTTTCTCTCCCATAAAACTGCTTGTTCTGAAGATATTTCCTTTTTCTCCATCTGAATGAAATTGAATATTCAAGCAACTTGATCATAAATTTAAAGACTGAGTACTTACTCTTCGTTTGTTGGGTATAAAAATCTTTATAATATTATGTAAAATTCAGGTAAAATCAATATTTCATAGACATGCTTGAACTATCCCATCTACTTTTTCTCCAGTCATAAAATAAATTATTCTAGATTCTCACATCAGATATTCCACTACTGAGTGGTTATATTATTATTTTGATAGGCATTTATTTGGCCATGTCATTCCTACATGAAATGCTCTGAATATTCTCTCTCTCAAATTTACATGGTTCTATTAAATGCTATTTTGTGTTAACATGAACTGCCTAATGACATACTCTCAAGTTTTGATTCTGAGCTTAATTCTCAATTATACGAATTTTACTGGAGCTGTATCTGTCCATACCAATAAAAATTAATTGAGAGGGTGTTTTCAGTGCTCAAGTAGTTCTTCAGATGCATCTTTGAATATCAGAATGAATTCTCCTTATCTTTTTAACTCCTGAATGTTAATCTCAGGCCACATCCTTTATTCCCACATTCTTCTATTTTCCTTATAATTTCTAACTTAGTATACATCTGGTAATTGCTGTTGCCAGGTTATGTATGTGTATGTTGAATTTCAATTTTACCCATGTGTTAGAGAAAATAAAGCAGACTTAGGAAGAAAGGATAAACTTCCCTGGCCAGGAAATAAGATTTATTTTCATCCACACCACCAGATTGCCTCTATGCAGATCTCTCCTCAATATTTCAGACTTATATATTCAGGTTCTTAGTCTATTTATCCACTTACAAATCTACCAGTCACCTCAGTGTTAAGGTTAGGTTTAGGTGGTGCAATGTATTAGAGTATTTGATAAATATGAAGAAAATAGTAACTTCAGGAAAAATGGAATGATGTGGCTATTGCTAAGATCAACAGATGCTCTAATAGAAGAACAGGAGAGGTTGAGGACAATTAACAAGCCATTGAAAGTTAAGCATGAAAAGCCAACATAGTGTCATTGGCAATGGAAAAAAAAAAAAAGAGAGAGAGAGATTTTTATCTCTTAAATTGGGAGGTGCTCAGAAGACTAAATTAAGAAAACTCAGCTAAATAATAACATCAATTACAACCACCATGCCAGATGTTTTAGTCTTACTATAATAGGTCTTTTCCATATGAAAGAGTTAGAAATATGTTTTTATATGGAATAGGAATGTATTACAGGTATAGGTTTTATTTTCCTGTCTGCAAGGAAGTATTAGCATTACCACATGGCTTATAAAATGTCACAGGATCAAACCTAACATTAAGTGAGATCATGGGACCCCCTTTAGAGGACAAGAAGTACAAAAGTGTGCTCATGAGTATTAGATCCACTGACTGTATCACATGCTCCACCAACTAGGAGCTGCTTTCCAAACAGAAACATTTTACAGTCTGCTGAAGGCCCAGCTGAAGCACCGGTGTGGAGAAGATAAGTTTAAAAGAATGGTACAGATGATTCATTAAACTCTATGCTATGTATGAAGTATATATCTTGAGTCAAAGATTTTTTTGTTTTGCTTTATTTATTTTTGAGAGACAGAAAGATCATGAGTGGGAGAAGGCCAGAGAGAGAGAGGGAGACAAAGAATCAGGAGGCTCCAAGCTCTGAGCTGTCAGCACAAAGCCCGCGTGAGGCTCGAACCCACGAGCTGTGAGATCATGACCCAAGCTGACGTCGGACACTTAACCAACTGAGCCACCCAGGTGTGCCAAGTCAAAGATTTTTAACATGAAACTATTTCCCCCATGAGTCCTGACTATACTTACCATCACTCTTAGTGAACTTCTTGGGGGATTTGTGCTTCCCATCACTATATCACTGCATTCTAGGGGCCTCAGTCATCAAAGGCAGAGCACTTCTTCCAGCAGACACAGTAAGAACCCTAGTGAGCTATGACCTAAGTATGTTGCTGGGACATATTGGATTCCTTGTATCTGAGGACCAAATGTTTAATAATAATAATAATAATAATAATCGCTATCTTGGTAGGGGTAATTAAACCTATCAGAAGGAGCAAAGGCTGCTTTCACAATGAAGGCCAAGAGCAATGTTTTGAACCCAGGTGGTTTGCTCCATTGTCTCTTGGAGCTTACTCCCTTGAGCAACCGTGAGTATAAATGAACAGATATAGCATACCTGGCCTTTGCAGAGCATGTTCAGGGACTCAGATCACTAAGAGATAAGGTTCTAGATAAGGCGAGTAGAGGTGATAACTGAGGGTGAGGACAAGCTAGAACAAATAATTGAAGAGAGAGATCACGATTGTCAGTCCCCAAGACCAATTATAGTGGTGGCAGCTTCAGTACTTTGCATTGATTTTCCATTTCTTAGATTCTCCCAGAAATAGAGGTCCACCAGAGTCCTGAAAGAGTGCCAAAAGAACTTCTCTACAAATGTATAAAGAAGTTGAAATGTAAGTAGCTCAGGGCTGGCAGTGATGAACAGAACCCTGACATCCAGATCTCCTCTTGAGGAAGGAATTGTCTCTCCAGCTGGGCATACCTTCAGGAGAAAGGCTGACAGTCAGTCCCCGGGATTGCCTCAGCTGCAGAGTGACCTCCCCCAAAGACACATTGATCTTAGGGCAGCTAAAGTCCAATGACTAAAGAAACAGGGAGTGGGGGCATGTAAAAGTCTTGCTATTTTAGCCAAACACAAAAATTCTCCACCATATTTAGCTCCAGACCTCTTTGTCCAAACAGCAGCTTTTCCCATGGTGCCATCTTGCTTTTTTACCTCCCCTTTTGTATTTGTTGATTCCAAGAGCACTCCCCCCCTCCAAAACAACCCACACACTAAACTCTGTTTCAGAATCTACTTCTGAGAAAATTCAATCAGAAACTCTGTATTAGTCCTAGCAGTGAGGTGGATTTGCTGCTATCTATATTCCAGGGAGTCAATAATTATATTCTACTCTATCAGAAAAACAAGGTAGCTCTCAGGTTTCATTGTCTCTTGATACATTCTTTTTGCATACCTATCATTACAATTGATTCATCACAATTTTGCAGGCTATGTCTGTTTTGAGGTCTTAGCCTGCTCTGTCTTCAATATTTAACGTGGCTTAGAATTCTGTCTGCTTAATTTAGCTCTTTCTAGCCTAATATGGTACTTGGTGGTTTTTGTTTGTTTGTTTGTTTGTTTTGCTTTGTTTTTGTCAGTACTAAGCCTAAAAAGAGACTGATAGAAATAGAATAATAATATCTACAGGGAATGCTCAACTCCAACAACAGTTTAGGAACCTTTGTAATCTGATTAGGTGCTCCCCAAAATAATTTGACAGTTATTCAAATTAAAAAAGTTTCTCCAGTAAACATTGAATTTCTACTACAATTATTTTTATATATCAGAAAATAGGTATAGATACTTCTTGGTGAGGGGGGAAAATATAAAAAGATATTTTTAACATTGTAATTTCTGATTCATTTGGAAATGAGTAAAATTCAGGACCTCTATCTACCCTCAATTTATAATTAAGAACTGTGTTTAGATTTGCTGAAAATGTAGAGGTATAGCACAACTGTTTTATTAAGATTTCAATTTAATGTGTCCTGAATGTGCCAATGTTGCTATAGCTACTATGTTTTTTTAAATTTTTGAACAGTATGTGCCTAGTTAGTAATCCAGTATGAGCCTGTTCTACCCTGTTTTAAGTACTGTTTAGGATTTGCTCAACTGGATTACTCTGCATAGTGTATTGATTCTAGCCCAAAAGTTTTTGTTTCAAAATTTTATATTTTATATTTTCTTCCAATTTATGCTTGAAATTATTATCAATAATGCTTTCTGTATCTATTGCACAAGCTTATAGAGGTCAAAAAAAGGAAAAAATATTTTTGAAAATGCTTTGAAACCCTACATTACTTTAAACAGGGTATTAATAATATTTGAATGCTACTAGATAATTATTAGTCAATATTGAAAGTTATATCTTAAACAATTTACCTGTTCTGCATGTTTTTGTCCTGAAGCTTTTGAAATATAATTGATTCTGTGCAAACACATATGTATTTATTAGTCAGGGTTCCCAGAGAAACAGAAGCAGTAGGATGTATATATTAGTTAATATATACATATATAAATACATGCACATCCAGTTGGTCTATCCATCTATTTATTTATCTATGGAGAAATAGGTTTATTTTAAGAAATGGGCTCACATGATCATGGAAGCTCCCAAGTCCAAACTCTGCAGAAGAGGCAAGCAGTCTGGAGATGTAGAAAATGTGATACTGAAACATGAGTCTAAAGGCAGTCTGCTGCTACAATGTCCTTTTCCTCAGGAAAGCTCAGCCTTTCCTCAAGGCCTTCAACTGGTCAAAGAGGCCCACCCACATATGGACATTACTTGTTGCTTTACCAACACTCCTCAAAGAATGTTAATCTCATCTAAAAAATAACCTTCATGGCTACATCTAGGCAAGTTTGATCAGATATCTGGATCATGAACCAAATTGACACATAAAATTAATCAACAATTCATACACATGCATACACAGTGTAGTGGGAAAATGTGCCTAGGCTTACATTTTAAATCAGATAGTAAGTAGAATTTATTTATAAAATGTCACTTTCAGTAGCACAAGGCATATTATTTATATTAATTTTACAAATGTAAAGGAAACTGATTTGATATTTTTCATGTTACACATAGTTCAGCCTAGATGTAAATATATGTCTGGTTGTAATCTGATCTGCCTTTTTGTAGTCTCTTTGATATAATCAGCTGGAACTAAAAGAATCTCAATTCCAGATTTAGTGATAATACAATAACTATTTGTATCAGGGGTGCCTGCGTCGCTCAGTCAGTCGAGTGGTTGACTTAGGTCCAGGTCATGATCTCACAGCTTGTGAGTTCCGGCCTCTTATCAGGCTCTGTGCTGACAGCTCAGAGCCTTGATCCTGCTTCAGATTCTGTGTGTGTCTCTCTCTCTGCCCCTTCCACACTCATGTTCTGCTCTCTCTCTCTCTCAAAAATAAACATTAAAAAAATAAAAATAAATAACTATTAGTGTCAGTTATATTGTTTGGAGAAAAACTGGTAACCCAAAAACTTCAGACAGAAATAAATATTAAAATTGCTTATGGATATTAAAATAACATACTTTCCTGAGATCTTACTCATAAATTCTGATTTTGTACACTTGAAGTAGAGCCCTGAATCTGCATTAATAAGATTATATTACTTTGCCTTGCCGAATAAGAATCACTGAAACAGAGCATGCGATAGTAGAGAAATAAAAATAACTTGCCTTTAGAATTAATAACAATCTGGAAATAAAAACACGTGGCTGATTTGGCATGTGGATAAATTAGAATTTAAAAGGACATGGATCCTAAACACTACTACTAACTTACCATAGATAGATAGGGCCTTAGGGCATGTGAAAAGTTATCCAGCCAAACAAACAGGAAGTATATCTGGAAAGTATGGTCAGGGAGGCATTATGTTGGTACACAAAGCAGAAAATCTGTGTTCAACCAAATTATCAGTTGGTATTTATGAACATACATGACAAGCACAAATTATATGCGTATCATTGGTTATCAAAAGGATTTCAAAAGAAAGCATGAGTCTTGAGAAATGTGCCTCTGAACTTTAGAGATCTGGTAGAGCTGGAGTGAAAGTTGGGACAGATGAGGGACAATGAGCAGTTTGCTTAGCCTAGCATTTATATGAGAAAAACGTCCATATAATGATTCCCCCCCTAATATCCCATGCTATAGTTCTTTGTTGATATTGTTGTTTGGTTGTTGGTTTGTTGAGGTAAAATTTACATAAAGTAAAATTCACCTTCTTAGGAATACTGTTCTATGAATTTTGACAGATTGAAAATGAGTTTCACCATCATTATGATTAAGACATAGATATTTCTATTATCCATAAAAGTCCACTAATACCTACCAATGGTTTTTGGCAACTGTTGATCTGATTTTTGTCCCTGTATGTTCTATAATTATAGTTTCAGTGCATTTAAATGGATCCTCCAGTAGAGGGTCTTTCAAGTCTTTGATGACTTGCTTCACTCAACATAACGCTTCTGAGATTCATTCTTATTGTTGCATGCATTTGTAGTTCATCTTCTCACTGAGTCACGTGCCATTTTATTGTATGAATGACAATTTTTAAACCATTCACCAGTTGATGGACATTTTGGTTGTTTCTAATTTTTGGTAATAAATATTGTTGTAAATATTCACATACAGGTGTTTGAACATGTCTTCATTTTCTTTAGTAAATATCTATGATAAGAGTATTAGGCCACAGGGTAAATCTGTTACCTTAATATGAAATTGCCTTACTTTTTTTCTAAAATGGATATATCATTTTGTAGCCACATCAGAAATATATGAAATTCCCAGTAGTTCCATTCCAGCTAACATTTAGTATTATCAAGTCTTTTATTTTAAATAATCCAATAGGCATATAGTAGTATCCTATTATGATTTTAATTTACATTTCCTAATTTGTGGCATTATTTTTCATTGCCTTCACAGTATTTTTGAAAGAACAGAAAATTTTAATTTTAATGAAGTGCAATTTATCAACATTTTCTTCTTAGATTTGTGTCATATATAATAAATTTCTGCCTACCCTGAAGTCATGAATATTTATTTTCCTAGAAATTTTATAATTTTATGTCTGTGATCTATTTAGAGCTCATTTTTGTATGTGATGCAATTAAGGGTAGAGGTGCACTATTTTTGCATGTGGTTACTCTGTTTTCCCAGCTTCATTTGCTGAAAAGACTATTTCTTTTGTTTTGGTTTGGTTTTGAGTATAGTTGCACACAATTCTAACTAGTTTCAGGTGTACACTATAGTGATTCAACATCTCCATACATTATGCTCTGCTCATCGCAAATGTAGCCACCATCTGTCATCATGCAATGCTGTTAGAGTATCATTGACTATAATTTCTATGGTGTATCTTGTATTCCCATGACTTATTCATTCCATAACTGAAAGCCTGTATCCCTCGCTCCCTTTCACCCTATTTGCCCAACCCCCTTCCCTCTTACAACCATTATTTTGTTCTCTGTATTTATAGGTCTGATTCTGCTTTTTATTTGTTTATTCATTTGTTCTGTTTTATAGATTCTACGTATAAGTAAAATCACATGGTATTTGTCTTTCTCGTGAAAATCTATTTTTAGTATAATTTCCTTGAAAACTTCTTTAAATACCAAATGACCATATCTGCATGGGTCTATTTCTGCATTATCTATTCTGTTTGATCTCTGTTTATATTTTTGGAAGCACTACATTATCATGATCATTGGAGCTTTGTAGTCATTCTTACAATCAGATAATGCAAATTATCTCTTCTTATTCAAAATTATTTTTTCTTTTCTATATCTCTTGCTTTCCATATAAATTTTAGTATTAGCTTTTTAATTTCTACATGAAAATGTCTGCTGAAGTTTGGTTTAGATTACCTTGTTCTATAGATAATTTGGAGGAGAATTTATATTTTGCCTATTTTTATCATTCAACCCATAAACACATTTCTCTCCATAAACTTTGGTCTTACTTGACTTCTCTCACCAAAGATCTTATGATTTTCAATGTAAAAATCTTTCTAATATTTTGGTAGAATAATCAATAAATATTTCAAGTTAGTATTATTTTAAGTAGTTCTACTTAAAATTCCAATTTCCAATTGTTGATTACCACTACATAGAAATACAATTGATTTTTATTTATTGATCTTGCATCCTGTGACCTCACTCAACATACTTATTAGGTCTGCTGGCTCATTTTGGATTCTGAAATTTTCTACTTAGGCAACTAAGCCATCTGCGAATAGAGACAATTTAATTTTTCTTTTCGTAAATGAATGTCTTTCAATTCACTTTTTTCCCTGATTTGACTCGCAATAATCTCCAGTACAACTTTAAATAGGAGCGATAAAAACGGACATCCTTGACTTGTTTCTGGTCTTAGAAGGACACATTCAATCTTTGAGCATTTAATATACTATTATCTGTAGGTGAATATGAGACACTATGATGTTGAGGAGGTTGTCCTTTTTTAGCTCGTAGAGATTTTTTTTTATTTCAGAGAGAGAGAGAGAGAGAAAGAGAGAGAGAGACATCATGAACAAGGGAGGGTCAGAAAGAGAGGGAGATACAGAATCTGAAACAGGCTCCAGGCTCTGAGCTAGCTGTCTAGTTGTCAGTGCAGAGCCAGATGCGAGGCTCGAACCCATGAAGTGAGATTGTGACCTGAGCCGAAGTCAGACACTTAACCGACTGAGCCACCCAGGTGCCCCGATATTTTTATAATATATGGATCATGAACTTTACAAATGCATTGCTGCCCGTGTCATAATGAATCTATATTCTATTATTATTATTGATTTTAGGTTACATTAATTACATTGCATTAAGTTATATTATATTACATTAATTATTGGGAGTTGAACAAATCTCCTAACATCAATTCTACTTTGATAGGGTTTATTTGAGAGAGAGAAAGAGATGGGGGATGATGATGATGATGACATACTTTTTTCTATATCCATGAGGGTTATAGTTTTGTTTTCTTGGAAAGTTTGTTTCTGGATTTGGTATTTGCATAATGCAGGCCCCTTAAAATGAATTAGAAAATGCCTCCTCTCTTCTATTTTCTGGAAATGTGTATGTGGAATTATTAGTGTTATTTATTTTGTTTGATAGATTTCTCTAGTGAGGCCATCTGGTCCTAGAGCCTAGATTTGTTGGAAAGTTTTTAACTATGAATTTACTATCTTTAATAACTATAGGACTATTTAGAGTATTTATCTCTTCTTATTTTTAAATTTTTTAAATGTTTATTTATTTTTGAGAGACAGAGACACACACAGAGTGTCAGTGGGTGAGGGGCAGAGAAAGAGGGAGACACAGAATCTGAAGCAGACTTGAGGCTCTGAGCTGTCGGCACAGAGCCTGATACAGGGCTCGAATTCATGAGCCATGAGATCATGACCTGAGCTTAAGTCAGACACTTAACTGGCTGAGCCATCCAGGCATCCCAAGAGTACCTATTTCTTCTTAAGGTAGCGCCCTACATTTATCTTTCAAGAAATATATCAATTTCACATAACATATCAAATTGATTGGCATAAAGTTGTTCATAATAGCCCTTTATTATTTATTAATGTCTATAAAATATGTTGTGATTCCCACTGTTTCATTCCTGTGTTAGTAAATCGTGCCTTTTTTTTCCTGATCCATATCAGTGGAAGTTTATAAATTTTAATATTTTTTCCAAAATCAAGCTTTTGATTTCATAGATTTTTTCTGTTGTTTTTCTGCTCACAATTTTATTTATTCCTGCTTATAAATGTTCCTGTCTATGTTATTCTCTTTCTTTGTCTTATACTTAGCTTAGTTGACACTCATATTATAGACTATGATTGTGTGTGTGTTTTGTGTGTGTGTGTGTGCGTGTGTGTGAAATGTTTCATATAATTTCTTTTTTGCTTGTTTGGTTGGTTTTTTGTTTGTTTATTTTTGTTTCTCTAAGTGTTTGTTTAAATTCCAGTTAGTTAACATACAGTGTAATATTAATTTCGGATGTAGAATTTGGTGATTCAACATTTATTTACAACACCCAGTTCTCATTACAAGTGTTCTTTAATGCCCATTAGCCATTTAACCTGTGCCCCACCCACCTCCCCTCTGATAACCATCAGTTTGTTCTCTATTATTAAGAGTCTGTTTCCTGGTTTTCCTTTTCCCCTACAATGTTAGTTTGTTTTGTTTCTTAAATTCCACATATAGGTGAAATCATATGGTATTTGTCTTTCTCTGACTGACTTGTTTCGCTTAGCATAATACTCTTTAGTTCCACCCATGTTGTTGCAAATGGCAAGATTTCATTCTTTTTATGGGCAAGTAATATTCCACCACACATATATATGTATACACACACACACACACACACACACACACACACACACACACACCCCACATCTTCTTTATCCATTTATCAGTTGGTGGACATTTGGGCTTTTTCCATAATTGGGCCATTGTAGATAATGTTACTGTAAACATCAGGTTGCATGTAATCATAAGGTGTAATTTTTAAAAAAAATTTAGAAATTAGGCAGAATTTCAGTGTCAAAGCTTGGATATAGATTCCAACAGGAATATATGAATTATATTTATGCTAATTACAGGAGCTAGTTTTTTTTCCCCCTAAATATTCTCAGACCAATTACTGCAAATTCTACAGAAGGTAGGTGTGACAGGGAAAACAAAATATTTCCACCTATGTACAGGGAACCGAATGACATGCAATGCATTTTATACAAATAAACATTGATTTATTACCTTGATAATTTTTCTCAGATAAAGTAACTTGAGTAATGGTATTTTATGTGTCAAACTGTATTATCCTCGATATATAAAGCTAAAATATTTAATTTCCAGGTGTAGAGGTAATTATGTCTTACTCGAGGAAGGAAAAATAGTTAGAACTTAAAGAAGCTTAGTCAGTAAAAATCTTAGCAAACTCAAATGATCTGAGAACCCAAGCCTTCATAAATGTGGCTTTGCACTTTTTTTAATTCATAGGTGTGTGCCTTCACTGCATGATGAATCATTGGACTGGACTTAATAAATAGCACACTGTCAGGGATTCAGAGACGGCATTTGAGCCATTTACACTTTGAACCTAATGGCATATGATAGTTTTCAATAAGTCGATAGAAACATAGTTTTACTCTGAGGCAAAAGAGAAAAAAAAAAGGTATTTCTCTATGTGAAATTAATTGGCTCACATGGGACAGAACTGATGATTTTGCCTTGACTTATATCAAGAAAGCCAGGAGCCAATCTGCCTGCATCATATTTCCAATAATAAGTGAAATGTAGACTAAAAGATAGTACCTTACTTTGCAATTGCTAATTGAGAAGAACATGCAAAAGACTGCCTATAAATTCTTTCTTAAGAAGAAAATTTTACATGCAGTGGATTTCAAACTTACAATTGTTATCTATTCAGAAACAAGGTTATATAAAAATATATAAAATAATATATTTTAAAAAAGATCAAATTTGAAAATTAATGTAAGAAATATTGATATACATGAAACAGATACTTTGAGATAGTTAAGAGAACAAAAGAGGCATTTTATTCATTTTTTATTGAGATTAATGATAAGATATAATAGCATATAGCTTGATTTCTAAACTAATACATCAGCTACTCTTTCAGAAAGCCACTGCAACCAATTCATTAAGATTTTGCCATTAAATGTAAAATAAAAATGATGTCTTCACTCTGGAGATATTAAGTAATGGCAGCTTGAAAATTGTAACAGATAATTGTTCTGTCCTGAAAATACATATTATATTAATTCCAACCACTAGATTTCTCTTACTAAGACAGTAAATATATATCTCTACTAATTTAGAAAAACTGAGCCTTATAATCAGATATTATAGTTTTAATGACAAGAGTTAGGCTGATTATTGCATTACAGTAAAAAATGTGAAATAATGTTTGAAGAATTATGTTTAATTTTTAATAGTTAAAAATTAAGAATATAAAAATAATAGGTTCCAATAAGTCTGCAGCTTTACACTTGATCTTTACTGGATATTATTCTATTTATATTTAGATATGTTCAGACATAAAACTACCCTTTGTATTTTCCTGATTGCCCACTATTATGAGAATATCATCTTTTTGTATTGCTTGTTATCAATTGTTTTACTTTTCCTTTAAGAAAAAAAGACAGTAATTCTATAAAATTGTATGTTTTCAATTAAAGTTGAATATACATGTGTGTATACACATACATATATATGCACAAACATAATTATTTTTAAAAAGTTCTTTCTTAAAAATAGCTATATATTAAAAAGATTAGTATTAATACAAATACTTTGTTGAACATTGCTGATGTGAGTTCAGTATTCCTCCATCACTATCAAATATGTTTTGTAAATTCTTAATTTTAACATAAAATTGAATGTATGTTTGCCAGCTATAGTAGTTAAATTTCTCTTTATTTGACCTATGCTTAATTTACTTCATCAGAGCAATAGAATATTTGACAAGTACATAAAAATAAATAAGAAAATGCGAATTAACAAATCCCATCTCAAAATAATAACCAATATTATCTTTTAGTTTATTTTAATTAACATATATAACAATTATATAAAACAACTCTATCTGTTTTAGCTAAAATAAAATGTATAATCATAAAGCAGGAGCTAGAATGCATCTTGGTGTCAGGTAGTGCAGCAATGAGGCTGGGAATAGATCAGGATTCATTTTCTCATTCCTACTTCTCTCTTCTTTGTTCTTATTGCTATTATTCTTCTCTTTTGCTCTTTTTATCATCCCTATTGATATCAGAATACGGTCACTCAGCTATCTTTTAATCCATCAACATATAGAAATTAACTGGGTCCATACCAAGTTCAGAATTCCAAAGACGGAAAATCAGATTGACATAGTCAAGACAAAGTTTCCATAAGAGTTTGAATTAATTCTGTCACAGAGTCAGGGGCAAAGTTATGAAATTTGAAGCAATTCTATCACAGAGTCAGGGACAGAGGTATGAAATTAGGCAGGTCATTTATACTTGCCAGTCTTCTTTCTGATTGATAAAATAGGAATCATAATCATTCCTTATACAATTGTTCAGAAGACTATAAATCTCATAAATAAGATTATGCTTGTAAAGAATCTAACAAATGACACAAAATAGGCATTTTTTTCAAAGAATCCATACAAATGGCCAATATATACATGAAAAGATGCTCAGCATCACTAATCATCAGGGAAATGCAAGTCAAAAGCTACCTTTTGTCTTTTACAATGAGATATCACCGCACACCTATTAGAATGGCTATCATCAAAAATTAAATAAATAAAACAAGAAATAAATTGTGTTGGTAAGAAAAATGCACAGAAAAGCAAACACTTGCATTTTATTGGTGGGAATATAAACTGGTTCAGCCACTATGGAAAATAGTAACGTGTTCCTCCAACAATTAAAAATAGAAGTACCACATCATCCAGCAATTATACTTCTGGGTATATCTCCAAAGGAAATAAAACAGAATACAAAAAAGAGATTTGAAATCTTATGTGTGTTGTAGCATTATTCACATAGCCAAGATATGGACACAACCTATGTGTCCTTCAACAGAAGAATGGTTAAAGAAGATTTTATTTATATATATATATATATATATATATATATATATATATATATAATATAATATATAATATTATTCCATCCTGAGAGAGAGGAAATCCGGGCATTTACAACAACATGGAGGGACCCAGATGTCATTATGCTA
Organism: Proteles cristata cristata; assembly: GCA_017311185.1. NCBI lineage: Eukaryota > Metazoa > Chordata > Mammalia > Carnivora > Hyaenidae > Proteles > Proteles cristata. Next base: position 682,269 of record JAESUZ010000491.1, read on the forward strand.
AGTGAAATAAACCGGAAGCATAGAGAAAAATGCTAAATAAAACATGATGTCACTTATATGTGGAATCTTCTAAAGCAGTCAAATACATGAGGGCATCTGGGTGGCTCAGTCGGTTGAGTGTCAGATTTTTTATTTCAGCTCAGGTCATGATCCTACAGTCGTCGGATCGAGCCCCACGATCGGCTCAGTGTGGAACCCAGAGCTTGCTTGGGATTCTCTTTCCTTCTCTCTCAGCCCCTTCCCCACCCGTGTTTTCTCTCAAATAAATAAGCTTTAAAACAAAGTCAAATACATAAAAACAAAGAGTAGAATAGTGGTTATTTGAAGCAGTGAGTTTGAGGAAGTTAGATATTGGTCAAAAGGCAAAATTTGCAGTTATGTAGGATGAATACGTCTAGAGATTTAATGTAAAACATGTTCACTAAGATTAGCAATACTGTATTGCATATTTGAAATTTGCTAAAAAAATAAATTTCAGGTGTTTGCATCACATATACAAAAAAAATGGTAACCATGTGAGGAGATGCTGTTAATCAGTTTTTCTATAGTAACAATTTTACTATGTATAAGTATATGAAATCATCATATGGTACACCTTAAACATACACCTTTTTTATTACAAAGAATTAAAAAGAAAGTAGATTAGTGGTAGCCTAAGCCTGAAAGAAATAATGGGGTTTGGGAGTGATCGCTAAAGGTTTCAGTGTTTCGTTTTGAAATAATGTGTTGGTTCTAAAATTGTGCTGATGTTTGCACAACTCCATGAATAAAAACCATTAATTTTTTTTAAATGTTTATTTATCATTGAGACAGAGAGAAACAGAGCATGAATGGGGGTGGGGCAGAGAGAGAGGGAGACACAATCTGAGGCAGGCTCCAGACTCCGAGCTGTCAGCACACAGCCCCGTGTGGGGCTCCATCCCACAAAGTGTGAGATCATGACCTGAGCCGAAGTCAGACGCTTAACCGACTGAGCCACCCAGGCGCCTCTAAAAACCATTAAATTGTACATTTTAAATGGGTGATATTGTATGGTATATAAGTCAGATGTCAATAAAACTGTTACAAAAAACAATCTAGCACAATAATAGCATTAATAATCGATAATAGTATTATTTCATGGAATAACTTTTATTGTTTCTTAATTATGGCTTCTTTCTTTTGATGGAGTAAACTGTTTTTGCACCCCATCCCCTTAAATTCAGAGGGCCATGTGCCTTTATAATTCGCCAGAATGCTCTGGTAGTTTCAATCTCTAACTGAACTTAATTCGTAAGGCAGACAGTGACACAACTCAGTACTTGGACATGTGGAACAAAGCACTGAGAGGTGCAGTAGGATAGTTGCTCGGTGTCTGTTTGTGGCCAGTGCTGATCCATCGAGTCAGAGGGCATTCCAGGAAGGCACAAAGAAATGTGCCTATTTTTTTTCAGGCTTTCTTTTTCATGATGTGAAACTGTAATTTGTTAACTCAGGTTAAGCTTTTCCAAATCCAGCTTTGATTGCTTTAAAATTACTATCAATTCCAGCATAAGGCTTTCTGCCAGTCTTGATTTTTAGGGTTCTGAGTCTTTTGTTTGTGTTTCATTTTGTTTTCCTGTGTTTTCATTTAGTAAGAAGTTGCAGGAAGAAATATCAGGGATTGCTATCCAAATTCCATTTTGAAACAAAGCATTTCAATGCTTTTCAAAGTCACTAGTCCTTCATTAGTGAGTTTAAAATAAACCAATATTAATGAAAATTAAAATTTTAAACCTTACCTAAAGATAAAACTCTACCTAAAAATGAATCAGTAAGCATATTTTGATTTTCAATTTAACTGAGTTTGTGTATCTGTCATCAAATACATCGCCCCAAATGCCTTATAGAAAGAAATTTTTATTTAATGATATATTTAAAGAAAAAAATAATAGGGGCGCTTGGGTGGCTTAGTCGGTTAAGCGTACGACTTTTGCTCAGGTCATGATCTCGCGGTTCGTGGGTTCGAGCCCCGCGTCGGGCTCTGTGCTGACTGCCAGCTCGAGCCTGGAGCCTGTTTCAGTCTGTGACTCCCTCTCTCTCTGACCCTCCCCTGCTCACGCTGTCTCTCTCTCTCTCTCTCTCTCTCTCTCCTAGAAATAAATAAAAACATTTTAAAAAAATAAAAAAGAAGAAAAAAAAAAAGAAAAAAATAATCATCAATCTTAATGAAAAAAACTGAGTAATGTTTATTTGGGAAAATGTGTTTTTATTCATATTTAATAAAGGGATCTAGAAAAAAACCCACAGTGATGCATGGCCCATAATTATTCACAAAATATATTCCACAAATGCCTGATAGTTTTGTTGTTTTGAGGAAGTATTGGATGAAATGGGTCAAAGGTGTGGAGGAGGACTAAGTGAGCCCCCCAGGAAAGAAAGTATTATCTGATCTGTACACATGTCACATTCAGCAACATTCTGTGTGGTTGCTACTGAGTTTCCATCTGTCAGATCTCAACAGAAAGAACAAAGACTAGTGATTCTGGTAATTCAAGAAACATCCTTTTACTAGCTGGCAAGAAAAATAAAATTAAGAGGACCCACTTTCTTTCTGTTATATGTTATTGATATGTGTTCTACTTGATCGTATTAAATTCTATAAAAAGTTCTTTCAACCATTTCCCTCGTATTTTCTTAAACAATCTTATTCTTCTAAACTTCTTCATAATAACTATTACATATTTCAAATACATATGACAATGTGCATTTTTATTTATTTAATAACTATGAGTCTTTGGTAAAATTGTTTTCAGTCATTAAAATAAAATTATTATTTGGTAGAGATACAGGGAAGTATAGTATTGGCCCTCCATAGTGCTTCAGGTAAAAGAAGAATGGGGTTTTAAGATATGAATTAAATTTAATATTTTCATATCCATCATACATGAAAAATAACGCTATTCACTCTGAAAGTGCTATTAGAAGGAATTCAGCAAAGCAGATATCTGGGAAATTAAGCTGAAAGAATTTCCTGCAATTCCAAGAAAATTAATGATAATGTGCCACAGGTATTCAAATTCTACAGTTTATCTTCTAGTGTCACCTCATCCAACAAGTGAGCCAATAAGTAGTGTAGAAATCTTCTGCCTTTAATACTTTTTTTTCCCCTGACAGCTAAAGTAGCATTGATTTATTCCTATTCCTTAGATGAACACTTGAAATGTTTATACAATGCATACTTTATTTTAAGATTGAATATAGAAGAGATGTTTTGACATAAATGGAACTAAAACCATAAAAAATTTTCACACAGAAAATTAATACACCTTTGAGTTATGGCCCATTGTGCTCTAAAAAGTGACTTGCTCAGATTGAATTACTCCTCTAAATATGAGATACCAAGAAGTTAATGTTTTATTCAGTAAGTATGAACAATTTGCTATGTCAGACACTGAGCCATATACTAGGACGGCAAAAAAAGTTGATAAATAAGATAGAGATAGACTTTTTTTCCTTGAAGAGCTCAAAGTTAAGTAGAAATAAAAGAAACAAGCACAGATAAATTAACTATAATGGATATATTGGGGGGGGGAACATGTTACATGACTGTGGGAATAGTGTTGGAGGAAGAAAAGAAGTAGTACTATCTAAGGATGAGAGTTTCCAGTCTGGCATCCTGGAACAAGCAAATCTTTACCTGTATCATAGACAATAGCCAGGTAAAACTTGAGAATAAGTTGGGGCAATAAAAAAGTAAGTGTTTAACATCTATAAACAACAGAGGCCTGTGTTTAATATCTATAAGCAACTTGATTGTGCTAGACTAAAAAAACAAAAAACAAAAAACAAAACAAAAAAAAAACCTGAGATGGGGAGTGGTAACTGATTTGCTGCATATTAGAGAAATGTGTGGAAATACTTGTATAAGCTAGCATGAAGTTCAGAATTTATCTTGTATTTAAGAGTCAGATGCAAGAGAGTTTGAAATTAAAAAAAAGTAATGTGGGAATTGTAGCAGATTCTGCCAATGCCTCATTCTCATGCCCTTAGCCCAAACTGGAGGTCACCTGTGGTTTCAGTTACGGTTCCTATACCTACTAGTGGCTCCCTATATTAAGCACCTGCTTCTCTATCTTGGATACTTGCCCTGGATATAAAACTCTATTAAGCCTTCACAAGGGGCAGATGAAAGTGCCTGGAAGTTAACTCATCATAGAAGTGATCCTCAGCAGTGAGTTATGGAAATTTGTGAATGAACTTCCAGCTTTCTTAACCCTCCCTCAGTAGAATAATTCTGAGGTATGATACACAATTCTTTTACAGGATCTTCTATAGGATTAAGCCTCAGTTTCCCAGCATGATAACTTCTTTTTAGTACATCATTTATTGACTTTCCTCCATCCCTGTCTCACTTCACTTCATAATTGTACTTCCAAGGATCACCTCTCACGTAAAACACTTGCACTTAAAGCCTTATTCCTGCTCTGCATCTGGTGAAAGTCAAACAAGGACAGTTAGGTTTATGTTTTAGATAAATCTTTCAAGCAGAGGCATAGAAAAATCACATTAGCATCATGGAGCAAGAAATTTAGGAAAGAGTTATTGGCTGTTGTACTAATTTCAGTAAGAAATCATGAAGTTTTGAATGAGAGTAGTTGCAGTGGAATGGAAAAGTTAGTATAGGTTTGATAAATGCATAAGAAAGAAGCTCAGCAGGACTTAACAATGAATTGAATGTAGCTACAGAAACTGAATGTGTGTAGTGGAATTAGAGAGAAGTCAAGGGTGACCTTTTGGTTACTAGGTCATAACTAAATGGTAGACAACTAAATAAAGAAATTATGATTTCAATTTTGAATACTTTAGCCATTAGTATAAATTAACTGCTTATAAGAGAAAGTTGCATGTATGAACCAGAAACCCACCAGCCTAAAATACAAATATTAATGAAGTTCAAGGCCTTTAGAGTAAAGGAGCTTGTCAGGGGAGAATTTGTGATATTTCTTAGGTAGGGAAAAAGAAGTCATGAAAAATACATTGCCTAAGCAGTCATAGGAGAAGAGTCAAAGAAAATGCAGTGTCATATTTGAAGAGGTAACACCTATATCTAAGATGAGGTATATAACTGTGATGATGATTGAGTGATATCCAGGTAGGCAGTCTAGAATCTTAGCCATGGCAGTTTTAGGACCTGAAAGAGAAATAACACAAGACTGTAACAGATTGGGGACTGAAGTATGTCAAAGTGGATACAGTGACTATTTGATGAGTTTTTAAAATAAATTTTAACATAAACACAAATAGGAATATTAGACAATCACTAGCATGTTTTTAAGGCCAACAAATTTTTTTCTTAATAAAAAGATATTTTCATAAGTTTAGGCTAAATAAAAGTAAGAGAAAAGAGAGAGATATTGTGCATAGGTAAAAGATGGGGTCAATCCCTAGTAAGAAGAATACCTCACAATCTGAGACCAGAAGAAGAGTAGTGACAAAATACTTGAACTTGGGCACAGCAAGTTGAGAAGAGCACCCAGGATCACCTTGGTTTTTTAAAGTTGTCTATTGAGATTGATAGAGGCAGGACTTAAGGTAATGATTGCGGATTTGGAATGTTTATCATGTGACAGTTGACCAAGAACAGTTATGGTGAAGACCCAGGTGAGTTATATAAAGTTGTAAACATCTCTCTAGATAGTTCAGTCATTTTTATCCGGCTTGCTGAGCTCCATGGAGTAGAGAACTTATTAAGTTTGTGTGGATGATTGCTGAGTAGACGTTAAGGAAAAACGGTTACAAAATGTGCAGGCACTGTCAGTGCTCCCCTCTGATCTCTCTCAGATCCACTTTACCCTTTCCGTGCATCCCTCCTCTGACTTCTGTGTGCTTTTGCTTTCAACAGTCAGCACCTGTGACTATTTTGGAGGGCTGCCATCAGACTACTAGAACCATATGCTCCATACATATGCAGAATCAGAACTCCCTGGAAGTTGAATTCTGTGTGTCACCATGCCCCGCCCCAGGGTCTTATCTCTGTTGTTCCAATGCTTCTCCCTCAGTTCCCTCAGTTTACATCTATGATCTTTTATGTGGTATCTCACAGATAATCAACAGAGAAGTGGGGGTGGTGGACTAGGTTTATTGGATTAATTGGTTAATTAATTCAAAATATCTTTAAGCTAAAAATCTGTTGCTGTTTCATGGCATTCCCTCTCAAGCTATTTTGGAAAACTAGTAGTAAAAGAAATACTCCTGGGACAAAGGTTTGGGTTATGTATCTAGCCATCTGCCCATGTAAGAACAATGGTTTGAAGGAAGAACATGCATGTAAACCCTTGGGTAGTAATGACTATTTTGGTCAGGGACTTGTAATGAGAGAGATCAGAAGTCCATAGACAAGGAGGTCTGAAAAATAGATATGGGAATGTACCAATAGGAATAGGCACAAAACATGAGGATCTTTCTAGCACCCATTAATGCACCCAAGACAGCTTCTATCACATAAGAAGCACTCAGTAACCAGGTGGTAGGATGATATGCAGTAGATATCAAGTTAACCTCTTCCATTCACCATTCCAGTGATTGCATATAAATGAAAAGCCATGACAACAGATAGAGAGACTGAGCATAGACCAAACTACAAGGTCTCTTTCTCAATAAAGCTGATCTAGCCACTAGAGGGGCTAAATATCCAATCTGTCAGCAGTGGACACTAATGACTCTGAGGCCCCTGTATATGATGATCTGTCACAGAAGCCAATCAACCACTCGATGTGAAGTTGATTCCTTAATACCCAGTTCATCCTGAGAAGGACAATAATTCATCCTTATCAGAATTAACATGTATTCTGAATATGAATTTGCCTTTCCTGCTGACAGAACTTGCATGAGCATCACTATTTGAGGGTTCACAATATATTTGATTTATTAACATAATATTCAAAATCATATTGCCTCAAACTAATGAACTCATTTTACAATAAAGGAAGTATGGCAACAGGTATATAACCATGGGATTCATGTCATTTGGGAAAGGAAAACAAAAGTGGCATCCTCCTTGATCTCAAAACACACAATGCACATGTGCACACATACATAATTAATTTTCTTTATTAAATATATATACATTTCACTTCAAATATGCCTTATATGCCATCTATTGACCTTACCAAATAGAATGCAAAAGCAATCAGTTAAATTTGAATTTCAGATAAACAGTAAATAATTATTTTAGTGTGCATATACTTTAAAAATTGCTTTTTATCTGAAACTCAACTTTAATTGGGTGCTCTGTATTTTATTTTATAATTCTGGAAATCTATGTACCCTATAAACTAGGGAGGCAATATCATATAGTATTATTTCAATGATTTATCTGGTCTGCAGTAGAGCAGTGAAAATTTAATCAAGTATTAAAATCATTAGGGAATGTCTCTATGCTCAAGAAGGCAATATATGGCATATGAGTAGTGCAATAAAGTGAAATAGTTAGACTTCTTTTTTTTTTTTTTTAATCGTATCAAGTAAAAAAATCTGGGAATGTGTTTTTGAAGAACAAAAAGGAAGCCAACTTTATCTCAAAGAGTATGTCTCAGAGAATATGGTAGGGAATTCCTCAGCATCTATAGTTCCTGTGAAGGAAATTTGGAGTTCATTTATTCCTAGGTTTTCTCTGAAAGGTATGATATCCTAGGTTACTATTAAGTTAAGGATTGCAAAGACCTCAGAGGAAATATTTTGGAGGAGGCTAGTGGGGAACTTGAATTAGTTAAATAGTCTCCAAGCAGCATGCACATAAGAATAGAAGTCAAGGGGGGGGGGGGCTTTTATTGTGGATTGTGACCAATCAGGACAAGAATATTAGGCAAGATGTGATAAACAGACTTCAAAATTCCAAACAGAATTCTGTTAGAGTGCCACTGTTGATAATAATATAAAGTGAAGTCAGAGAGTTATTGTCTGAGATCTGGCAAAACTAGATTTGTTGTTGTTGTTGTTGTTTTGGTCTCTTAATGTTATAAATTAGCTCAGGCAGAGAATCACATGATTGCAGGCTTTGTCTGAAAATGCCGAGATTGGTGCATGGATAATTCCCAAGTTTACAGAGGCCCTATCTGTAAATGCTGCAATCCAGCACCAGACCAGAATCCAGCTTCATTAATTTGATGGTAAAATCAGTGTAACGTGTACTAATGTGTTTACTGAATTATTTCCAGTACTAACATTGATTAATGAGCCATTAAAAAATATTGTTTTGCTGGTATAACCTCTTTAACATTCTCCTTCCCTTGTCCTTTCAGTATGCAAATGAGTATATTTTGGATACACACTATATAAACCATTCCCTGAGTCTATGGTGTCCTGATAATCTAGCACAATAAAAATGGAAAAAATGAGAGAAAATTAGAGAACATATCATAACCTTTAAATTTCCAGATGATGAAATAGAAACTCAAATACTAAATAAATTATCCAGAGTCCAACAAAGCCACTGGACATACTGATATCCTAAATGTTACTCACTGAAACCCCCAAATATGCTTCCTTCTCCACCTTTCCAGCTCTGTTCCTCAGCCCCTACTTTGTACTAGACAGCAAAGAGATAGTTTACTAATTGACATTTGCTATTGTTACTTATGTTCTCCACTGCAAGGCTATTGGGTTCAAATTTCAATCACACCTAATAGATATAGAACCTTAGATAAGTTACTTCAATCTTCTAGAAAAAAAAAATTCACATGATTGAAACATAATAAACCTATATAGGTGCCATGAGTTCTGAAGAATGTGTAGAAGAAAGACTAAACCTGATTGAGTAAGTTACGGAAAGTTTTACAAGTGATAATTTAACTGACAGTTAAAGCATGGCTTAGAGCAGGAATTCACCTACTTATATTTTTATTGTTCACAAGCTTAGCCTGATTTTCACATTTTAAAATGGTTGAAAAAACATTTTTTCATAATAATTTGTAATGTAAAAATTTATGATATCACATGTGATGTCATTGTCCATAAAAAAGCTCTATTAGAACACAATGAGCCATATTCACTTACAGATTGTTTACAGCTACTGTTATGTTCTATGACAGAGTTGAGTATTTGTAGCAGAACCTGTGTGGCCCCCAGGTCTAAAATGTTTACCATCTGGGTCTTTACAGAAAAATTTGCTGAACCCTAGTTTTAAGGAATACTATTCAAAGTGCCAGTCCATAACAAGTTCAGAAGCTTGTGTAGGTATGTGAGTTAATGTACTACTTTCTATTAAAAAGAAATCTTCCTATTAAAAAAATAAAAAGGAGGGTCAACTGCACCATGTGCTTGGTCATGTGGTAGATTAACTTTCTAGCTCAAACACCTAATCTTGTCCTGGATGGAGAGCTAATGGTTTGAGGACCTCTTCATGGTCCACAGACCTTTGGAGTACCACTGTTAGATATAAGAGCAGCAGCAGACACACCTCCCAGACAGAAGGCATCATTAATCTTCACATTTGAGGAATAATTATAATTCTACCATTTGAGTTTACATGTAAATGATTTGACTGTTTAAAATGTAAGAATAAACTGCAGAATATTGAAAACTTTAGCATATGTGTGTGTTGGAAGTTTATAAGAAACAGGCTCAAATAGAGGAAAATTTAGTAATTTAATAAAAAATATCATTAATTTGTCTGGATGTAGTGTCCTGCAGGGTGCCAGCAAAAAAAAAAAAAAAAAAAGTTAATTTTGAAGGTAAATTGTTTGAAAACTGAAAGAGCAAACACTATAGGTTTTGAAACTTGTATATAGGGCTTTGTATAATCAGTTTCTTCAGGGACTTACGAGTACACCCAGCAGCATCAGCTTGTTCCAACATGTCTTTTGAAATCATTTTCATGATATTTTGAAACTCTAAGATTGGCTCAGCTTGAATTAATACACTCAATTTTTAATATTTTGAATCTCACAGCCTCAAAATTTACAGCAGCACTAATATTATGAAAGCAATAATCTTTCTTTCATTTTTAAAAATATTTTTATTTATTTCTAGGAGAGAGAGAGAGAGACAGCGTGAGCAGGGGGAGGGTCAGAAAAGAGGGAGTACAGACTGAAACAGGCTCCAGGCTCTGAGCTGGCAGTCAGCACAGAGCCCGATGCGGGGCTCGAACCCACGAACCGCGAGATCATGACCTAAGCGAAAGTCGGACACTTAACCGACTAAGCAACCCAGGCGCCCCTCTTTCATTTGTTAATAGTACTTGTATTATCTTCTTATTTAGTGACAGAAGAAATAGATACCGAGTCAGAAAACAATTGATCTTAATTGGACATATTGGTAAAAATGATTTGACAAAATTAAAAAGTCATTGCTTCAAATACTACCAGTACTGTCTTTAGGGACCTCTGACTATAAACCCCAAACAGTTACTTCAAATGCCCATTTTTATACACTTCTTTCAGGTTCTCAAGTAGTACTTTTAAAAAACCTCTCTGTTAATTGTGATAAGCCCTTAAATTAAATGATCACTTTCCCCTTTAAATATGTATAAACATTTTTAATGTTGTTGTTTTCTTCTACCCTCTTCCTCTTTTAAATAAAGATACGAAATTAATTCATTTTCCTAATTTTTGCCTTTTTTTTTTTTTTAAGAATGTGGCTCATATCATTATGCCCTTAAAAATAAAACACTGCCTGAAATGTGTATTTGGCAACATTAGGTACATTTCATTATACAATATCCATGGAGTTAAAGCGCCAATCTGTGTGGAAGACTTGGTTCAAAAGGGACAGAGTGCAGGTGACCCAGAAGAAGCACTGTCTGCCTCAGGGGTACTTTCATCACGTAACTCCTCAAAGACGGATACAAAACATGGCTTTCCACTGATTTCTTTTTGCACATATTTTGTGAATAGTGCAACCTTTGAAATAATATGTTAAATGATATGTCTGTTGAACATAACGCTGAGTGACAGAATGCAGACCCAGAAGAGCTCACACCATATGATTCCATTTATCTGTGGCTCTGGAACAGAAAAAAAATAATCATGAAAAATATTTTTTTAAAATAAATGATTGCCTCTTGAGTAAATTGACTAGGGAGCTTGAGGGATTTTCTGAGGATGTGAACATATATATTAATGGGGTGTGGTTAAGTGAATATCTGTATCTGTCAAAACACATCAAGCTGTATTCTTAAGATCTGTATATTTCCCTGTTTGTAAATTTTACCCTTATAAAAAACATACTGTAAATCAATATTGAATTCTAGCTAAAAGCTTTAAGTTTCACAATGATATTAGGGTAACAATTATGAAACAATATCTACAAATTTTAGATCTGAACAAATAATTAAGTGTGTTGAGGATGGTAAAAGTCCTATTTCTCATTGTTGTAGAAGGCAGTTAGAAATACAGAAAGCACAAAGTCTAGACTTTAGCATATGGTATTGGATCAAAATTGGAGTAGAAGCAATGATAGACTATTGGCAGTGAGTTCACTGGAAGTATCATTCTCCACTAAATGAATCAGGGTGTTTTGGGGGAAACACATTTCAGAGATGAGGAAGGGAGAAAAATTCTTAAATTGGGTATCAAAGTAGGACTCAAATAAAAGGTAATTTTTAATCAAAGAAGTCCCTTTTTTGGGGGAATTCATGACCTAAGTATCTAATACAAATAACATTTGCCAATGCATTTGGGCAACCCTGTTCTTGGGCACTTTCTCTATATAATATAAAGACCTCTATGGGACACAGCTCTACTAAGGAGAGGAGTGTGGGAATCAATTCCTAAATCAGAATACAACTTGTATTTCAGTCAGAACCCATTATGTTATAAGTGGGATATTTTAGTATGTCTGTTTAAGAAAAATCTTATTTGTTTGGAGATGTATATCTTAATGGAATAAAAATAATATATTGAGGGGCACCTGGTGGCTCAGTCAGTTAAGTTTCGGACTTCCACTCAGGTCATGATCTCACAGTTCGTAGGTTCAATCCCTGCGTTGGGCTCTTTGCTGACAGCCAGAGCCTGGATGTCCATTGGATGCTGTGTGTCCCTCGCTCTCTGCTCCTCCCCCATTCTGTCTCTCCAACTAAATAAACATTAACAAAAATTTAAAAATAATATATCGATATCTACATAATACTTACAACATGCCCACCACTTTCTTAGTACATTTTATATTAACCAATATTTGATTTTTTACAACAGCCCCATAAATCAAGCACTAGTATTATCCTCAATTTTCTTTTATTAATCTCAATTTATAAATAAGAATCTAAAGCACAGATAATTAGCTTGTTCATAGTCATTCAGTAAATGGTTGGTCTGGGATTACTCTAGTATAGTGTCTGTATTTCACACCAATTTACTCTACTGCTTCTCTGCCTTATGAATTTACTTCACAGTTATTTTTGTTTCTATTGATGTGCAATTACAAAAAGAGGTTGCTAGTCCATGGTCCTCATTTCTACCTGGTTTTTCTCCACATTGTGTACCTGGTTTTTCTCTACATTGTGTAACTTCCAGTTAACTGGAATGCTTAACCAGCATTGGCACCAACCAGCTCTGCTGTTATGATGCCTGCCATGAGGGAAAATGTTGTAAAAGTGTGAGATTACATGGTGCAGTTTCTCTTTCTGGCACATAGCTCTGTGTCTGTGCGACTATGAACATCTAACTATTTGTTCTGAAAGTCAATAAATAAGAAACTCCAAAAATGTAAACATATATGAAATATTTTTCTTGTAAAAATGAAACCACTTTCTAAATCATCTTTCTTGCCATCCGTACCTATCATAATGATAAGTGAGATGTCAGACATTTTCTTAGTTTATCTTCCTAGCATTTGGTGTTAGGGTTTATTTTTAAAAATGTAATCTTAAAAAAAAGCGATCTCAGAAATATATGCTTATTCTAAATATATTTTTTTTATTTTTCCTTAAAAGTTTTAATATGTTTTGAATATATATGGTTTATTTGAGGAGAATGTTCTTTAGATCTTTCCATGAATATAATGTTGCAGCAACATGTCAATGTTAAGAAACTAATTTTTCAGTCTATTTCCCATATGCAGCTTTTTGGGGTGGTTAACTGATCACTTCTCAGCTGTAATTTTGAGCTCCACTGAACTGTTATGGATGTTCCATTTTAAAACAGAACATATGTGAACAGAACTCTTCCTGTCATGCTTGACTGATGCCCCTGATTGTGTTCTAAATTCACAACTATGCCTCTAGTAATGAACTAATAACTTTGATTATTTAGGTAAAGTCAGATCTTCAAATTCAATCCTGTCTGTTTAATTGAAAAGCAACTAAAAATCCATCTGCCACTAAGACTTGTAGAGGGTTGTTTTTTCCCTTCAATTTAGAGAGATCTCATAATTTAGGCTATATGAAATCATTGGCATTAACCTAAATTGCATTATACCCAGTCCACATTTAAGTCAACAATTATTTATTGACACAAGAAAACATGAGGGTGTTCTCATGAAATGCTGATAGAGTGAGTAAACTTGATGATGCTTCAAAGTAGGTTTAGTGCAATTAGGGGATATCTTAAAAACAAAATCTAAAGTCAGATTTATCATCCATTCAGTCCCTATTGTGCTTCCAAAAAAGCAAAAAGTTCATAGGGAAAAACATTTTATTATGAAAAATAATGTGAAAGAAACTGAATTCTGGCTTTAGCTCAATAACCTATTTTGCCGGATGTATTTGGCAATTAATTTCACCTATTTAACTGGTTCCCACATTATATATATATAAAGATAATAACTTAAACCTAATATTTACATTCCAGATTGTTTAAGGTTTAAATAAAACAATATTGTGTAAAGTATTCCATAATGTGATAACACATATCAATGTTACTTTTTGCTACTTAATTCTGATTGAAGATTCTTGCTAATATACATCCAGGGCATTAGCAGATATCAACTCTTAACAGTTCCCTAAGATCATCTGATGATGAATTATCCCCAAAGTACCTGAATTTTTATCATGATCCTAATCTTATGATTTTAACTCCCTCACAAGCAGCTTCTGCTGTTTGTAGTCACATGAGAATTGTATTCTTGTTTTTGTTACCTGTTCATTGATTGATACTCAGAGAGTAAGCATTTATCTGAAGTTACACTTCCATCATTTTTGCTCAAATTTCATTATCAGCCTAATTATTTCTATATTCTACACACAGATGAGAATTTGAAATAGTGACCATGAGCTTTTTGAATCTATTCCTAGCTTTCTTTTATGGATATACACTGAAGCATGAATTTAATTCTAACAATCCATATGTTGCCTCTTCATTTGATTTTAATGGTACATAAGAAATCATTTTCACCTAAGAAATATGCCTTGCAGGTGAATCAACAGCTTATATTACTCTTATTTTACATATGTGTAATTTATTCCTCCCTCTCATTATTATGATAAGCCATGAGTACCTCATTTTCCCTTGTCTTTTCCTTACAGAATAAGATATTCCCTTCATCAAAGTCCCTTTGTAAATTCTCTGTCTCTATGTTTATTATAGTTCTTCTTTCTCTTTCTTAGCAAATTTCCCTTGTCAGACTTTCCTCTGTTATATTTATAGCATATCCCCAAAGTAATATATTCTATTTTTGTTAGATATAGTGCCTTTAGAGAAACTTTTACAGTAGTAGGTCTCTATAGCTTATTTAAATCATTGTCTCAAGGTGCCTGAGTGCCTCGGCTGGGTAAGCGTCCAAGTTCGGCTCAGGTCATGATCTCGTGGTTCATAAGCTCAAGCCCCATGTCAGGCTCTGTCCTGACAGTGCGGAGCCTGGAGCCTGCTTTGAGTTCTGTGTCTCCCTCCCTCTCTCTCAAACATGAATAAACATTAAACAGAAATGTAAATCCTTGTCTCTAATTTTACAGATATAATTATAAGAGTAGTTTATCAATGCAATAACTTCATACTGCATTTCAAAATAGGCCACTCTTTCAACTCCTAGTTCCCGTTTAAAATGATATGGAACACTCAAATTAGAAACTGAAAGGAGGATTTATTTACAAAGGATCATTTGGAAAGGTGTGAAAGGTAACCAGATGGTTTAATAGAGAAACCCAGAGCTAAGAGAAGCAAAGCTCCTTTCATCCGAGGCCTGAAGGTATAAGTAGAGAGAGTGATTATCAGAATCAGAGTGACTTTTATAGATAAACCTCCTTGAGAGAATCAGTGAACTTATGTCAAAGGGCATGGTGAGTCCCTGCTGATCTCAGAGGAAAAGAACCAGGGGAATAGATTCCTGATCTTACTTTCCTCCCTTCCTTTTATTTCTTACCCTTATTTCCTATTAGCCCTACTTAACTAGAAACTGGAAGACACAGGAGGTATTTTTCTACCCCATACAAGCCAGCCTCTTAAACTAGAGAGCAAGGGTAAGAAGGACAAAGAAAAGATATCTATCACAGTCCATTGATATTCTTTTCACCCAATTGTCCTGACACAGACACACTCCATCATCCATCATATAAATGGACATAGAAAGCATGTGAGGACATATAAAGACAGTCACTTATATACCTACCTAAAATATTTGCCATCACTGATGTTCTTCATATAATTTATAGAGGGAAAGAAGAAAAAAAACCTACTTTAAAAAAAGTTAACGTCCTGGTCTTGAGACTTAAAAGAGTTATCGTGGAGTCTTTTTATACTGCCCATTCTTTGTTTCCTTCACCTCTTCCAGCTTCTCAGCTACATGGGGCTTCCTTCTTGTCCAAGTCTTAAGTACTTCAGAATCTGAGTCCTTCAGCCAAGTCTGGCTATTATGGTTTACTATCCACAAGTACATTTGAGAAAGATCTTAAAACTAAGAACACTCCAAGTTATCCTCATAGTTCCAAATAAAGTACTCTTTATCATCATTGTAGGGCAGCAACCCAATTTACCACTTGTAATTGGGATTTATCTTTCAAAACAATTTGGTGACCACTTTCCTCTCAAGCCTATGGGCTCAATGACCTAAGGGACACATAATGGCCCAGTGATAGATTGTGTTGCCTAGTAGATTCAACTTTGTTCCTTGCACAGAGGCAATCTAAGTACAGCTCAACAGAGCTGAAAGGGGCATTCTATACATTTATTAATAATGGAGCTGACAGAGAATTCTAGTCAGTGAATGCAAATTCATATCTGAAATATATAGCCAACTCTAAGAGGACAGAGGTTTGTGCAGTTCATTATAGGAGCAGTATCATACAATTTATCTCCTAATAGGTAGTTCTCTGAGTGACCAAGAAATAGTACCATATTAGTATTTATTATCAAGAATGGCCAAATTAGCTTTGATCTGGGGAAAAACAGGTAGTTGAATCCATGCTACACAGTATCACTTTCACATGCCTACTTCATATATGTTCTCTGAATAAACACTGGGGTAGTTGAGAAAAAGACTGATAAGTATTTCTATCTAAATATTAAGAATGTTTTTCTTCATGGATGCTGTTTGATGGACATTTAAGGAGGACACAAAAATCTTCATATTCTGCACATTCTGAGAGGCTCAGCCACATAATTTTGTCACTATTTATTCCAATTTTGTTCTTCCCAAGCCCTGAGTAGCAAGCTAATCCCTTAGATACTACTGAGAAGTCATTTTAGAACCATACCCCAGACCCCATGAAGGACAAGGAGATGGATGAAACAAAGGTTTTATTTTATCAGTGTTTTGAAGGTCACTGCTGGGTGACATTATAGTATAAAAGCCATTCATGTTGACTGGCTGCAACATATCCTACAGATGCAAACACAACTGAACCTGAACTTTTCCCTTTATTAAATAATTGCATCAATTTCACCAAAAGGCATTATTTAGGGATTAAGGGTGAAGTAGCAAAAGTGTAAGGTCACATTTTATAAACATTTTGAGCCACTTGACCTAGTCTGGAATGTACCACTTCCCTATAATGGATGATTCAGTGAATGTCCAATATTATGTTTTGATGGTCATGTGGTCCAGGTTTCAGTCTCTACCAGGGTCTAAGGGAAATCCCAGAACAACTTTTCTAAGACTTTTCAGCAGATAATGGCATGGATTTCTCCAAAATCTTAATAGTCTCAGTTGAGACTTCTCAGCTCATGGGGCTTCCTGGAGGATCCATGCATCATCTCTGTCTGCAAGCACCACTTCTGATTCCATCAATATGCTGGGTCATAGTGTCCAAGTTACAGGAAGAATAGCAGCAGAACCAGTGATGCAAAGCCATTTTGTTCTCAAGATCCCACTTGAAACTGACAGTTCTAGGAGTTACCCATAAAAAAGGTTAAAGCAGGGGCGCCTGGGTGGCTTAGTCGGTTAAGTGTCCGACTTTCGCTTGGGTCATGATCTCGGTTTGTGGGTTCGAGCCCCGCGTCGGGCTCTGTGCTGACTGCCAGCTCAGAGCCTGGAGCCTGTTTCAGAGTCTGTGACTCCCCCTCTCTCTGACCCTCCCCTGCTCATGCTGTCTCTCTCTCTCTCTCTCTCCTAGAAATAAATAAAAACATTAAAAAAAAAAAAGGTTAAAGCATATATGATGTATGTTACCTCTGAAATCCAAAGAGGCCACAGTGTATTTTTTATTGTTTTCATGGTGAGTAGTGTAATGTGCAGTATTTTGTCTCTCATTTCAAAGGGGATATCACTGCATGCCCCAAACCAGGCCCTTCAACATTCATAAGATTTATCTTGCATTCTCTGACACATATATGTCTTATGAAGGAATGTAGGTGCTTCTCATCTCTGGTCAGTAGTATAAGGTCAATAGTACACTAGATCAACATGATAGATCTGCAGTATCTCAAGATGATAAATGTCTCTGGAGACAATATGAAGACATAGCACAGAAGACTTCACATAGCTCTGGGCAAGAATATAAAAGTATCCTTTTCTTTTTGCCATATTAAAACAAACTGCTTCTAAATTTGGATACTGATTCCTAAGGATTCTTGGTCTCTTGAGGTTAAAATCTTGCCTATGTTTAATTGAATCATTCTTGAAAACAATCTGAAGGAAACAGACTGACAACTTCTGCAGGATTGCAACAGTATCTGCTTTCATTCCTGATGAGCTTTGTCCCAATGGTAATAGTGTGATGATTCCAGTGGAGGTATTTTGTTGTCTCAGGGTAACGGTTTGGTTTGGTTTTGTTTTTTCCTTTAAGTAAGTGCATGTCAAATACACAAGTTTGGTTATATCTAAAGTCTCCAAAGTGACTGCAGTCATTTTAAATTGTCCTTGGCACAGCTGTGCTCTTTAGGAAGATACATACAGGAAAGATAATATAGAAACAGGTACCAAGAGGTAATAAATTTACCAGCAGACAATCCAATATAGGGTGGCTGACAGTCAAAAGTAAAAGTATCTCTTGTGCATATCTTTGATCCACAAACTTAAAGTCAAACTGACCTGAGAAATCCCAACAATCCTCGGGCAAGTGGAATTTGTGGAGAGAAAATATCTTTAAAAGCCAACTTTGAGACACCATGATGGCCGAGTGGTTAAGGGGTTGGACTTA
This sequence comes from Proteles cristata cristata, assembly GCA_017311185.1. Classification (NCBI taxonomy): domain Eukaryota; kingdom Metazoa; phylum Chordata; class Mammalia; order Carnivora; family Hyaenidae; genus Proteles; species Proteles cristata. The sequence goes on from JAESUZ010000491.1 coordinate 700,735, forward strand.
AAAGCCAACTTTGCCTGCATAATAGACAAGACCCAGGAAAGTATTGACATTGTGTTAATTAATAATGCAAGGCAAAGTTTGTCCTAAAGAGGTAATATCTAATGAGAGCTTTTACTCTTCAAATTCAGTTGGAAAAACATTTTTCAGTCTAGTAGTGGTCTTGAACATCCTTTAATAAATACAGCAGTAACAAAAAACAAACAAACAGGATGATTATTGGCCAATCAATGATTTGCCAGTTTTTTATCAAGGAAAAGGGGTATAAACATACTAGCTAAGCAAAAATTTCTGCATTCTACAATCTTGAGGAGGAAACAAAAAGAATCCTGAATAGGTCAGTGAAATATTTGAGCACAGATTCAGCATCAACTTTCCTTACTTGTATGGGCCAATTTGCCTGTAGTAGATTTAGAGACAAGAGAAGTATAGTAACTATACTTCTAAGTTATAGGTATTAATCTGTGCCAAAAAGAGCCTTAACAAAATCTCAGCAGAAGCTCCAGGATTCTCAAAACTCAACAGCAAGGACCATCAAGAAAACACTTTTACTGGGGCACTTTGGTGGCTCAGTTGGTTAAGACTCTGACTTCAGCTCAGATCACGGTCTCGTGGTTCACGGGTTTGAGCCCCACATCTGGCTCTGGTGCTGACTGCTCACAGCCTGGAGTATGCTTCAGATTCTAGGATTCTGTGTCTCCCTCTCTCTCAGCCACTCCCCTGCTAATGCTTTGTCTCTCTCACTCTCTCAAATTAAACATTAAAAAAATTTTTTTTAATGTTTTTTTTTTTTTTTATTTCTAGGAGAAGAGAGAGAGAGACAGCGTGAGCAGGGGAGGGTCAGAGAGAGAGGGAGTCACAGACTGAAACAGGCTCCAGGCTCCGAGCTGGCAGTCAGCACAGAGCCCGACGCGGGGCTCGAACCCACGAACCGCGAGATCATGACCTAAGCAAAAGTCGGACGCTTAACCGACTAAGCCACCCAGGTGCCCCTAAAAAATGTTTTTTAAATGACTAAACTTTTACCTAGGTGAAGAAAAACAGAATTATTTATCATACTGAAGTAAAGGAGAAGGAACCTGAAGAGGACTTTAAGAGCAAAGTACTTAGAGGAACAAGAGGGGTATTCTTACTTTGCAAATGACATATCTGATAAAGGGTTAGTATCCAAAATACATAACGAATGTATCAAACTCAATGCCCAAAAAACAAATAACTCAATTAAAAATGGGCAGAAGACATCAATAGACATTTCTCTGAAGAAGACATCCTGATGGCTAACAGTCACATGAAAAGATGCTCAACATCACTCACCATCAGGGAAATTCAAATAAAACAATGCAATATCACTTCATACCTGTCAGAATGGCTAAAATCAACAACACAAGAAATAACAGGTGTTGGTGAGGATGTGGAGGAAGAGGAACACTTATGCACTGTTGGTGGAAATACAAACTGGTGCAGCCACTGTGTAAAACAGTATGAAGTTTCCTCAAAAAAGTTTAAAATAGACCTACCCTCTGATCCAGGAATCTCACTACTGGGTATTTACCCAAAGAATACAAAAACACTAACTCAAAGGAATATATGCACCCTTATGTTTATAGCAACATTATTTACAATAGCCCAGGTGTCAATCAATTAATGAATATATATGTATATGATCTTATTTAACCATAAAAATAATGAAATATTGACATTTGCAAGGACATTAATGGAGCTAGAGAGTATTATGCTAAGCGAAATAAGAGAAAGACGAATACCATGATTTCACTCATATGTAGAATTTAAGAAATAAAACAGGTGACTATATGAGAAGGGAAAAAATAAAAGAGAGGGAAGCAAACCATAAGAAACTCTTAATGACAGAGAACAAAGTGAGAGTTGATGTATGAAGATGGATGGGGAATGGGCTAAATGGGTGACGGTATTAAGGTGGACATTTGTTATGATGAGCATTAGGTGTTATAATGATGTAATGAAGTAAGTGATGAATCATTAAATTCTACTCCTGAAACTAATATTAGAATATATGTTAACTAGCTAGAATTTGCATAAAAATTTGGGAAAAGGAAACAAAGGGAGAAAATAGAGAGAGATTAACCAAGTAACAGACTCTTAACTATAGAGAACAAAGAGATGGTTACCAGAGAGGAGGTGGGCAGGGAGATAGGTGAAATAGGTGGTGGGGATTAAGGAATGCACTTGTGATGAGCAGTGGGCGCTGTATGGAAGTGTTGAATCAATATATTGTACACCTGAAACTAATATAACAATCTGTTAACTATTGGAATTAAAATAAAAACTTTAATTTTTTTTTTTTTTTAATTTCTAGGAGAGAGAGACAGCGTGAGCAGGGGAGGGTCAGAGAGAGAGGGAGTCACAGACTGAAACAGGCTCCAGGCTCTGAGCTGGCAGTCAGCACAGAGCCCGACGCGGGGCTCGAACCCACGAACCGCGAGATCATGACCCAAGCGAAAGTCGGACGCTTAACCGACTAAGCCACCCAGGCGCCCCGTTTTTTTTTTTTTAATATATATATATTTTTTTATAAAATAAAAACTTTAAAATAAAAAACAGGAATCTTCCTAAAAAGATTTTTATCTCTACAGAAGGTTTTTGAGGGGAATCAAAAAATAAGAGTCAATTCTACATTGATTGCTATTGAGAATGAGGGATAATTTGGTGAATGACTATCTCGGTAATATAATATGATTACTTATGCCTCAGTTATATCCCCATGATTATCCCATGTTTCATTATTTCAGTGTATCCCCATGTTTGATTACAGCAAACTCCCATCAGGAAACATCATGTTATGTTTGATTATTTACAAAGTAAATGAGCCTAACACTGAAATGAAATACAAAAAATTTCTATTAGATCTGCAACTAAATGATTTAAAATACAAATAAAATTCATATAATTGTTGCTTTCATTGCAAGCTATATCTATGATGTATCAACCTTGGGGCAAACCTTGAGGTAGCAAACCAGCAATAGCCATTTTCTACCTCCCACAGCTGGGTTGGCTGATGGAGATTGCTGCCCTCCACCAAACACCCTGAAGCCTAAGACTCACCTGAAGGAGACATAGAGGCATAAAATAAGGCCAAGAATATGATACAGTGGAGAAAATATTTATGGGAGAGTCATTCCAAATCATAAGGAAAGGTAAGGAGCGTGTTTTTTTCCTGCCAATATAAATGTGGGTTTCTCAGAAAATATGGATATAAATAATCCATATAAAAAGCTTCTATAATACTGTGGAAGAAAGTACATCTACATATTAACATTTATATTCCACTTAAAAATCGTATTATATATGATACAGCAATGCATTTTATTTTTAACACAAGAGATTTAAGCTGTTAGACTGTCATGACTTTTTTTTAAAAAGTCACTTAATATATCCCTGTGTCCATATATTTAAATATTTTATTTGAAATTAGTATTTAGGAATAGTCAAAATGTGAGACTGAGAAAATAATCTTGTTAATTATGCCATTACAAGTTTCTAATATGCTGCCAATGCTGATTTGAGAGAAAAAATAAAATTACCCACTGCATATGCTCAGCAATACATTTTGATATTTAAAAGTACAAACAGATTTTAAAGGCACTTTTATACCAATATACCAACATTAAAACCCAAATACTCACAAAATTGTGTTTTTCCCAAAACAGATCCTATCAAGAGAACACTAAAAATCAACCAAAGCCATGAGGTTTCATTTTACTGATCTCTAAATCAAAGTCAGATACATGAATTTAAATAATTTGTATGTAAAATATGCATAAAAACTTAGAGTCATGAGCCAAGTTTTAATCTGAAGCAACCTGAAATAGTCAGGATTGCATCCAAAAATTTCCCATAAATAAAATGTAGACGAATATATTACTACACCCCAAGACAACAATATTTCACTCCAAGTTCTTAATAAGGATTTTCAAGTTCTTGAGCATTAGAAGTTGAAGGAATACATGCACAATAAGAAATATTTACTAACAGAAATGTGATAGCAATGAAATGATTATTTTCCTTTTACTACCTAGGTCCAAACATTTTAAATAAATCTTATCTAGATTAAAATAGTTATTTTGGGGGCTACCTGGGTGACTCAGCTGGGTAAGCATTCCACTAGCTCAGGTCATGATCTCACAGTTGTGGTTTTAGCCCCACAACAGGCTCTGTGCTGACAGCTCACAGTCTGAAGCTTGCTTCAGATTCTGTCTCCCTTTGTCTCTGCCCCTCCCCTGCTTGTGCTCTCTCTCTCAAAAATAAATAAACTTTTTAAAACTTTCTAATAAAATAAAACCAATTAAAATAGTTACTTTTCATACTTTGCTATGTGGTATTAAATGTATTATAAAATATTAGACACAGGTATATATAATGATCCAAATGTAATCTTCCCCACATAGATCATATCCCTTCCATATTACTAGGGTATTTATGGTCATCCAAAATATATGATGCGTCTGTCATTAATGGAAAATAACACCTACCTTTCAGCTTATGAATCAACATGTGGCTAAATCACAGTATTTGTAGTTAATGGATATTAAAAATATATAAATCTGTTTTTATCATGGAACAATTTTATCATGGAAAAATATAATAGGCACACATTTGTATAACAATATACATTTGCATATTTACTTGGAGACAAAAAATATTTTTGACACTCCAAAATACATAGAAGAGTTTCCTAAGCACCTGTGATTCAGCACAAACCACAGACAAGAAAGTGAGAAGTAGTAGCCATAGAATATTGAAAGGGCCCATGTCTGGCAGATCTCAGCAAGGGCATCAGGAGTTCAAAAGCAATATAATTGCCTTTTATTTGTAACAATGGGATTGGGAACTGGGTTTAGAAGGGCTGACTGCTATAACATCCTTGCTTCTTATCTAGTTCAAAGAAGGGGGGCTACATTTGCATGAAGAAGTATATCTTTATGTCAGTAGAGAAAAAGAGAATCCTTGGGTTGTGAAAATTAGCTGGTCTAGAAAACTAAGACACTACTACCTCTACCAACCTGTATTGGAAATTTTCTGCAAATACCATGCCCTGAAAACTCTAGCTTTTTAAAAACTACATAGAAAGAAAAAACTGCAATGGATCAATATAGATTTTATAAATAAGCAAGGAAATAAACAGCAGCACCCCACTGATGAAGAAGAAAAGTTTACAAGAAAAATATTGCCACCTAATAGGAAGAAAAAGGTTTAAGCATTTTGTCAAGAATTGAAATATAAAAAAATAAATACCCATGTGTAGGAGAAAAAACACACATAAATCATCAGACTTCAGAAAAGATGTGAAAACAAAATATGAGAAGCCATGCTATATATACAGGAATCAAGCAAAAAACATAAAATTAAAAATGTGAATTTCCTTTTTAAATTTTTTTTAACATTTACTCATTTTTGAGAGAGAGAGAGAGTGAGAGTGGGGGAGGGTCAGAGAGAGAGGGAGACACAGAATCAGAAGCAGGCTCCAGGCTCTGAGCTGTCAGCACAGAGCCCGACGTGGGGCTCGAACCCACAAGTGGTGAGATCATGACCTGAGCTGAAGTCTGACTGAGCCACCCAGGAGCCCCTAAAAATACGGATTTCAATGGAGAATCAATTCTGTGGCAAATGTAGTGAGGACTATGGACATATCTAGCAATGAGAAAAGCTTAAAAACTAAACATAAATTAAAAATAGCCCCCTATTTTTTTTCAGAAAGAGACTTGCCGATTTAGATTGGAGACTTAGAGAGCTAGAAAGAATGTTTGTACAATTAAGATAAGAAAAACCCTGAGCAGACTGTAAATTAATGATTCTCTTGAATCCTTTAGAGAAGTAAGGTGCCAGGTCAAGTAATTAACCTGAAATATGGAGAGAGAGGTGCTTAAAGGGAAAAATGTGGTGCAACATTTGATTAACATGGTGGGAGGTGGATGGGGAAATAGAAGAAGACAGAGGAGGCTGACTCAGCCATATAAGCCAATAAGACCACGATCAGCCAGTTTTAAACAAGTCCTTAATTAGGCCTGAGAATGTCAAGTCCCTAGATGGCAGACATAAAGGGATCCACAACCTTATGTAGGATTTTTCTCCAAGAACCTCACTGGACATCCACAGAGAGAAAAGTTACCCTCCGGGGGGTTGGTGGGGAAGAATGGCAGCCACTTCACAATACCATCAACAACTATTTCTCTCATTTCTTGTACTGAACAGAACTTTTGGTTTCTGGGAAATGGTAAGTAGAATAGAATGAACTGGTGGAAAATGATTGCCCCTGAGAAAAGGGAATGGCGGTCACTGTAGAAAATGTATTCAAGCCTGTCTGGCTTCTCTTTCTCACAAAACAGCCATCTCAGTCTGCAGGTGGAGGAGCAATAAAGGCTATATCCTAAGAGAATTAGTGGAGAGCTGTAGTTAGAGACAAGGAACTTGAAGGGGAGGGGAGGGGAAGGAAAGGGAGCTTCCTTGTGAAGGAGGACCAAGAATACGGTTAGGCCCAGAGCCACCCCTGCAAGAGAGCAGAAACACATGTGAGTCCAGACCCCAGAGACTCAGTCCCGGCCTGACACTGAGCCTTAATCAGAGTATCACTGAATGGTACTTTCCCCCACTCCACATCACAACGCTGACAAACATCAGGTCAAGTTAAGTGGGAAAGATGCATCAGAGAATGATGCAAGGCATAGATAGATTCCTTCTGGCAAACTGTGCAAAGAAAAGAGGCAAAGACAAGTGGGAAGACCTGAAGGTAACTGGGGAGGAGACACTGAGAAACCCTCTCTTGTTAATTAGCCCACAGCAGAAACACAAGCAGTCCCTAGAGGAATTAGAAGCCTCCGGTGTGAAGAAGGAAACCATAATAACAGCAAGCTTCACACTCAGCCCAAACCTAACAAGATTAACATAAAGCCCCACACCAAAGGCTCAGGAGAAGGAAAAGTGTGTTGTTCCCCCCAAATAAAAGCTCTTAAATTAATATTTGCTGCACCAAACAATATGTTTGGCTTTCAAAACAGCAACAAAAAATAAAGTATACAAAAAGGCAAGAGAAAACACACTTCAAACAAAATATCTACCAGAATCAGACTTCCCTGCCCCCTTAAATGAAAAAATATGATGTAATTATCAGGCTTGGAATTTAAAATGACTCTAATTAATATGCTAAAGGCTCTAGTAGTAAAGGTAAACAATATGAAGGATCACAAAGGTAATGCTAGCTGAGAGTTGAAGATCAAAAGAACAAGCAAAATAAAAATTGTATAAATAAAAGATAAATATCATGTGATTTCATTCATATGTGGAATTTAAGAAACAAAACAGAAGTGCATAGGGGAAGTGAAGGAAAAGTCAGAGAGGGAGGCAAACCATCTGAGACTCTTAAATACAGAGAACAAACTGAGGGTTGCTGGAGGGGTGTTGGAATGGGTTAATGGGTGATGGGCATTAAGGAGGGCAATAGTGATGACTCATTAAATTCTACTCCTGAAACCATTATTACACTATATGTTAACTAACTTGGATTTAAATAAAACCAAAAAAAAATTAAAGAAGAAAGAAAAAATATAGTAACAGAGATCAGAGAATGTCTTGAAGGTCTTATTTGTAGAATATCAGAGAAGAATCAGTGGATATGAATATACGTCAAAGGAATTACCCAAACTGCAACCCAGAAAGAAAAATAATAAAGAAAACAGAACAGAGCATGCATGAGCTGAGGTACAATATCAATGGGCTCAATATAGGTGGAAATGTAATTGGAATATCAGAAGGAGAAGAAAGATAAAATAGAACAGCAGAAATAATTTAATAAATATTTGTTGAGAATTTTCAAAAATTAGCAGTAGTAACCAGATCTCAGATACATGTCAAGCAGGATAAATGCTTCCACTACTCACTTTCCCTTCCACAAAAATATCGGGCCATAAAATATTTAAACTGTTGAAAACAGGAAAATATCTTGGAGGCAACAGGAGAACAGGGTTGACTAACAGAGGAACAAAGATAATAATTATAACATGTCTCATCAGAAAATACACAGGCAAAAAGAATCTTGAAAGATGAAAGAAAGAACAACAACCAAAAACTTTCCTAACCGGAATTCTGTACCAACTAAAAGTGCTCTTAAATGAAAAAGAAATTAAGAGTTTCTCAGACACACAGAAAGTGAGGAGATTCAGTTCTAGCAAAGCCAGGTTATAAGAAAATGTAAAGGATATTCTGCAAGCAGAGGAATATGATATAGGCATGATATAGTCATGATCTACACAAAAGAATGAAAGTGTTAAGATGAAACAAATAAGATGAATGATTTTTCTCGTTTTAATTGCTCTAAACGAGAACTAGGTGTGTAGACCAAACTTATAATGTGTTTATATAGCATATGTAAAAATGAAATTCATGGCTCATGGAGAGTGAGAAATTGGTAATTTGTTGCTTGACAGTCCTATGCCATATTTGAATATTTATATTATATGCCTGTGCACTAAGATATTTAAAAATGCATTTGTAACCACTAGGACAACCACTATTTTTTTTCAATTTTAAGTTAATAGAGAGATAAACTAGAATTATTTAAATGTCCAATTAAATCCAGAGAAGGCAAAGAAAATAAAAGAATAAAAGAGGAAGTAACCTATGGAAAATACATAAAATGGCCAGCAAAGAGATAGATTTCAATCCATTTTATATATTAATAATCACCTTAAATATGAATGATCTAAAAGTACAAGTGAAGAGAGTTTGTCAGATTCAACAAGAAAGCAAAACCCCGAATTTGCCATCTACAAGAACCTATTCTAAACATAATGACATAGACAAGTTAAAAGTAAAGGGGGAGACAAAGGTGTAGTGTGCAAACTCTAACCAAAATAAAGCTACAGAAACGATAACTTCTGACAAGGTAAGTTTCCGAACAAAAAATATTATCCTGGATAAAAAGAGGCATCACATAGTGATTAAAGGGTCAATTCTCCAAGGAGACATAACCATAACGACCATAAATATTTATGTGCTTAAAAACAGAGCTGCAGTATACATGAGACGAAAGCTGACAAAACTAAAAGTAGTAATGGGCAAATTTACAATTCTGGGAAATGTAACAAGCTGTTCTCAGTAACAGAATCAGTAAGATAAAAATAACGTGATCTGCACTGTCAACCAGGTTGACCTAATTGATATTAGGAAACAGTCCACTCAGCATTAAAATACAGACTGTTCTTGTGTGCACCTAGAACAAACACCAAGATGAGCATGTGCTGGTCCATAAAACAAATATTTACAAATTTAAAATAATTGAAAATAAAACTATATAAAACAAACTAGAAACAGTAATAGGCAGATAGATTGAAACAAATGCCTAATAATTGAAAAATTCAATAGCATATTTGTATGTAAACCATGATTCACAGAGGAAGTTTCAAAGGAAATAATATAATTTGAACTAACTGAAATATATATGTGTGTTTATGTGTGTGTATATAATATGTATGTATATATGTAAATATATATACATATATATATAGTGAAGTACAGCTAAAGCAATGCTTAGAGGAAAAATTATAGCAAGAAATGCTTATATTAGAAAACAAAAAAATATTAATAATAAGTAACCTGTGCTTTCCCTTAAGAAACTAGAGAAGGAAGAGCAAATTAAACCCAAAATAGAGGAAAGAAAATAATAAAGATCAAGTAAAAATCAATAATATTGAGAGCATAAAAAACAATTCAGAAAAAAAAGTAGGTTTCAGAGCAAAAGATATTACCAGTGATATAGAATGACTTTTCATAATAGCAAAGAAATCAATTCCTCATGAGAATATAATAATCCTAAATGTGTTTCCATAATAGCGTAACTTAAAAATAAATGGAGCAGAAGCTGATCTAAACCAAACATGAAAATAAACAAATCCACAATTACATCCAGAGATTTTAAGGTGCTTCTCTCAATAATTGATAAGAGAAGTAGAAAAAAAATCAGTAATGGTATAGAATATCTGAAAGACACAATTAACTTGACCCAAGTGAAATGTTAGGATAAGGCAGCAAATAGTAGCAGAACACACTCCCATTTGAAATGCACACAAAATATTTCCTATAATAGACCATATTCTTGTTCATAAAAATAATCTCAACAAATTTTCTAGGAATCAAATCATACAAATTAGTTTCTATTTCTTTAATGACATTTCATGTGCTTATTTGTCATTTTGGTATATTCATTGGTAAAGTATGTGTTCAAAACATTTACTAGTTTAATTTAAAATATTGGATTTGATACCTTTTTATATTTTCTGTATAAAAGACTTTTATCAGATATATACATTTCAAATATTTTCTCTTCTCTGTGGGTTATTTTTTACTCTATTCTAGGTTTTCCTTATTCTGTAACAGAACTAACCACAGTGAGCATAATTAAAGGAATGTAGCTGCAAATAGTCCATCAATTTACTTACCTGCACATATTCCCCAAGATCAAGGTATGCAATTTATTATTACTATTGTACAAAGGCAAGTAGTGTGCATAGGCAAGGTAACACAATATCACATAAAATATCACCATACCAATCACCCTCAGAACATCAGTTCCATTGGTCTTTTTGAAAATGAAACAATTGAACATTTGCCATTGAAAATAAGTGGTGTAAAAGGCTTGAATGACTGCCTAAATTGACTAAATGAATGTTTTCACAAATGAGAGGCAGTACAGAAAGATTCCGCTGGAAATGATTTTAGTATTTAGGAATGACAGGGAAACAATGCCGCAGCCACTCAACTTTATAACATTTCCATCCTCCAATTTTGTTTTCATCTCGCTTGAACAATTACCATTAGAGAAAGAGAGGTATCCATACTACTGAATTTGATTTAATGTATGTATTTCTAGGGAATTACCAGAATACAGTATAACTTCTCCAAATTGTTAAATTTGAATATGACCATGTTGCTAAGTGTCAGCATCTTCCTGATCTTCCTAAGATTTGGCTGAAGAGAAAGCCCTAATGAAATAGATCCACTTATTTTCTAAGCCAGCAAATGCTACTGGGGGAGGAAGGGTGTGATTTAAAACAGGGAATAAATGGACAAGGGAAGAGATTGTAGTGAGAGGAAAGAGGGCACAAAATGTGGGTTATAACCAGCTGGGTAATGAAAGGAATTCAGTACCTTATTTCCAATGAGAGTGTCCCAGAGCAAGAAAATAATACTCTTAGCTATTTCTTTCAATCTCTTGCTGATAGACAGCTGGTGCTGATAGGAGGGGAAAAGGACTCCTAAAGATTTATGGGCTCTGTCTAAAGACTGAATCTGGATAATTTGGAGAAAAGATTTGATACAAAGTCCCCTGCTCATTGAACTGATAGGCAGAAAGTTAGACCTACTATTTGGTTCAAAATTTCTGGGCTATATTTACTAATTTATTTCTTTTTCTGATAACCTGAGAGAGAGATTACCTTTGATTGGCACAGGGTGGAAATTGCTGAACATCCAGTCACCTACAGCTTGTGTGACTGTGAATCAAGATGACACATTGCTAAGACAGCTGTCTGTGTGCGAAGGGAGAAGATTGCTACCACATACCTGAAATATCATTTGATTTGCTCTTTCATCTACACTGAATATAAATTGGATGGAACACCCTAAAGGAAAGAAACATGAGAACCTGGTTAGTTTGAAGGCCATGGACACAGGGATGATATGGTTGCCTCATTCCACCAATGACTGTCCTTTAACACTTGTCAGAAGACTTACCATACACTTTGGTGTGGAATTAATGCCCAATTAATGGTTTCAAGGAGCACACAATATTTTGGCTCCTATTGTATACCTTTTATGTGTGCTGTGATTGCCAAATGGCATAAAAATATGAGGTAGTTTGAAAAGCACTAGCTCTACCAGGCCAGATGTAACTTAAGAATTTTATGAGTCAGTTTAAATTAGTTAGATAAACCATTATCGGGTCAAAAAATACTTGCTAACACTTACTGTGTTACTGTTTGGGAGATAATATCCTGAAAATTTGGTGTGCTGTTTTTACAAAGTATATGCTAGGCTTTGAAGTAGTGACTACTATATATGAGGCTCTTTTTCTTGTAGCCAGAATACATAGATCTAGGAATCATGGTGTGGGAGTGGCCCTTATCACAAATAGGCTTAAAGTCCCAGTGAAATAATTTTTTATTCCTCTGTCTGAAACTTTGGTCTGGCTGCAAATCATGTTTCCACTGAAGGATAAAATATTCACACTGAATTGAAGGGTGAAATTTACTACTTCACTATTGGTGGCATATCATACCAAAGAAACAGAATAGAAAAAGGGGTTGGTGTAATGGTTTTGGTGACTGATTCCAAGAATCAAGTGGGAAATTGGCTTTCAGCCTGCCACATCGTTAGGACAGGAAGTATTAGGTATAGAATCAGAAAATCTGGATATCCTTAGATAGCTAGTCACCATTGTCCTCAGTTTTGTTACAGACCAGGTAATTATAAAAAGAGGTTGGAAATCTTGTAAAACTGGATATAGAAAATGAAAAAAAAAGAGAGAGAAAGAAAGAAAGAAAGAAGAAAAGAAAGAAAGGAAGGAAGGAAGGAAGGAAGGAAGGAAGGAAGGAAGGAAGCAAGGAAGGAAGGAAGGAATAGGATTGTATTTCCATCCCAGGATAATGAAGGTTGCGGGGGAAGACTTCCAATGTTTAACTTTAAGTTTTGAGGCATACTTTGTCCATAAAACAGGCGCAATAATTTCGGTATCAGATAGTGTTAAAGGGTTTAGTTTTAGCATTAAATACAGATCTCCTATATCTTCCTTTGTATATGTTATCAGACCTGTTTCTTTTTTTATTTTTTAATAGTTTTTACTTTATTATTATTATTATTTTTATTTTTGAGACAGAGAGACAGAGCATGAGCAGGGGAGGGGCAGGGAGAGAGGGAGACAGAATATGAAACAGGTTTTAGGCCCTGAGCTGCCCACACAGAACTTGATGCAGAGCTCGAACCCATGAACCACAAGATCATGACCTGAGCTGAAGTTGGAAGCTTAACCTACTGAGCCACCCAGGCACCCCTGGACCTGTTTCTTAAATCTTTTTTTTCATGAACTATCTAATTTGTTTCATTGCTTGTATGGTTGTTATCAAGATTAAATAGGATAATGCAAGGATCTTGCCTCAGCATCTGACAGGTAAGTATTTGGAAAATAAAAGCTTTTATTTATATTACTACAACATATTATCAGATAAAAAATAATTTGGATATAGAATCTAGAATACTACACATGGAAGGGAAATTGATTAACAATTTTTTTTTAAGCAACCAACATTCCCTACTTTATTTAATTACAGTTATGTATGTCTCCCCTTGCTGTGGTCTGCTGCTGGGAAAGGGGGATGGTAACTTTTTCTGTTAACTTGCTTTGTGTTTCCACCCAGTCTTTCTCATCTTGCCCACTCAGGGTCAAAATAATAGCAAGTTATTTCCGCTCGTTAATTTTACAGAAGGGGAAGTTTGGCCTGAGGGAGAGATAAAGAACTTGGACTAAGGTCACTAGATAGAGTTGCAAAAATATTGAAAAGAGGTTATTAAAGAAAATTAGCACTTTAATGAAATTTGTAATCAGAAACTTATGGGCAGAAAATGAATATGCCAAGATCACAGGACCTACTTTAAACTGCAGCTACAAATTTCAAAATTTTGATAAATTTATATACATTTCATCACAAACCAGTTTGGCATGCAAAAGTTAAAAATGAAATTATCTCCTCAACTTGAATCCATGAATAAAGAAAAGAGTCATTGGCTTGCTAGTTGACATGATTACTTCAAATTAAAGGGACACTAGGGTCCCTGGATAGCTCAGTCAGTTAAGTGTTTGACTTCAGCCAGGTCATGATTTCCCAGTTTGTAGGTTCAAGCCCCACATTGGGCTCTGTGCTGTCAGTGCATGAGCCTGGAGCCTGTTTTTGATTCTCTGTCTCTGTCTCTCTCTTACCCTCTCCTGCTCATGCTCTGTCCTTGTGTCTCTCTCTCTCTCAAAAATGGATAAACATTAAAAAAATTTTTTAATTCAATTAAGAGATTCTTTTTTTTTTTTACAAATAGTTTATTGTCAAATTACTTTCCACATAACACTCAGTGCTCATCCCCACAAATGTCCTCCTCCATGCCCATCCCTCCTCCCCCCACATCCATCAGTCCTCAGTTTTTGTCAGTATTCAAGAGTCTCTCACGGTTTGCCTCTCTCCCTTTCCCCCTCCATTTCCCCCCTTCTTCTCCCCCTTGTTCCTCCATCAAGTTCCTCCTAATCCTCCTATACGTGCAAACATATGATATCTGTCCTTCTCTGCCTGACTTATTTCGCTCAGCATAACACCCTCAAGGTCCATCCAGGTTACTACACATGGCCAGATTTCATTGTTTCTCATTGCCATGTAGTATTCCATGGTATAGATAAACCACATCTTCTTGATCCATTCATCTGTTGATGGACACTTAGGCTCTTTCTATGTTTTAGCTATTGTGGAGAGTGCTGCTATGAACATTGGGGTACATGTGCTCCTTTGCCTCAGCATTTCTGTATCCCTTGGGTAAATTCCTAGCAGTGCTATTGCTGGGTCATAGGGCAGTTCTATTGTTAGTTTCCTGAGGAACCTCCACACTGTTTTCCAGAGGGGCTGTATCAGTTGACATTCCCACCAACAGTGTAGGAGGGTGCCCGTTTCTCCACATCCTCGTCAGCATCTAGAGTTCTCTGATTTGCTCATTTTAGCCACTCTGACTGGCGTGAGGTGGTATCTCTGTGTGGTTTTGATTTGTATTTCCCTGATGAGGAGGGATGCTGAGCATCGTTTCATGTGTCTGTTGGCCATCTGGATGTCCTCTTTGGAGAAGTGTCTGTTCATATCTTCTGCCCATTTCTTCACTGGGTTGTTTGTTTTTCGGGCCTGTAGTTTGGTAAGTTCCTTATAGATTCTGGATATTAACCCTTTATCTGATATGTCATTTGCAATTATCTTTTCCCATTCTGTTGGGTTGCCTATTAATTTTCTGGGTTGTTTCCTTTGCTGTGCAGAAGCTTTTAATCTTGATGAGGTCCCAACAGTTTATTTTTGCCTTGATTCCCTTGCTTTTGGGGATGTGTCAAGTAAGAAGTTGCTGCGGTGGTCAATTAAGAGATTCTTAGGCAAATTGTATATATGGAGTAGTCATAGTATTGATCAATGATTATTTTTAAATTATCTTTTTGTAAACTTAAAAAAAAGTATTACTGTGTGTGTGTGTGTGTGTGTGTGTGTGTGTGTGTGTGTGTTTGGATTCTTTATGGGAATGGGATGGAAAACTGCATAAAAATTATTTTTAAAGAACACAATCACATAATCCTAATTAAAAATCCTGAATTAAAAAAGGGGATCCTATTTCTTTCTTAAGACAGCTTCTGACACTCATATTTATATTGAATCCCTATGTCCTTAATCCATAATCCTATGACTAATCCCTAGCTGACTAGAATAGTTTATCATGTTTAGAAGCTAATGGAAGAATTTAGGGGAGAATTGTAAGTAGAACTGAACAAGGAAAATAGTCCATGTATTAAAAAGGAATTCCAGACTCAGAAAAAAAAATGCCACAACCTAATATCCTACTAGATTAATACTAGATTTAAACAATTAAAATTAATATAAAAAATGTGGCAATTACAGTCACACGATACATTGCTTTTTAGATAAAATAACCCTAAATATGGCGTATACTTCACAAAATCTTGTTCAAGCTTAAAAAATAAAACTTTAAAAGATCAAGGCTCATCAAAGCTCAAGACAGACTTTTGTTTGATTTTTCTTGCCTCAAGGACTGCTTTATCCAGGAAGATACTCAAGCTTCTTGGCAGATGAGTATTTGCTGGTATCATTCCTTTAAAAAGAAAATTGACTGCCTCAGCCTCTTCCCCTGGAAACAGCTTCAAAATAAGCTGTGAGCCCTAGATCTTAATTTAGTCTTTGTGCTAGGAACTTTACTGGTGGTGGAGAGAGTCACAGGGTGATTTATTAAAGACCTAGAGTCTCTCTTGTTCTCTTATGAATCTTTAGCCCTTCTGTTTGAGTTTGAAAGTTTAAGTATAATAGAACTCCTAATCTATGATTTTTAGTATTGGATTTCCTGAAATACACTCTACTTCTCATTACCAGTTGGGGTATTGATCCTTTAAAGGGCATGTCTACATGCCCTCTCTACTTATTTAAAAAACCCAGCACTGTTGCTCCTCTCTTGAAGTCAGGCAAATCTTTGTTTAGGGATGAGTCAACAAGAAACCTCTACTTGCTATGTTTTGAATACAATTTTTCCTGCATTTATGCTGACACTTCATTGAAAAACAATAGCATGCAACATGTACTTTTGAAAAGTCCTTTTCTCTAGTCTCCAAATGGAGGTTCATGTGGTCCCTATTACATATCGATAAAGTCCAAACTTAGCTCCCAATAGAAGCAATTTTTCTGTGATAATATGAATAATGTATTCCTGGGAAGCTTAATTTTTAAAATTTTAATCACAATCTGAGTTTTTCTATTGGATTTTATTAAGAGGACACCCTCCCCCACCCAGCACTTCTTGAAGAAGGAGGTAGAAAGCAAACTGTTCTGAGTACTAAATTCAGCAAATCGAAGAATTCAAACAGTTAATGTTGGTGGGAATGTAAACTGGTACAGCCCCTCTGGAAAACAGTGTGGAGGTTCCTCAGGAAACTAACAGTAGAACTCCCCTAGGACCCAGCAATAGCACTGCTAGGAATTTACCCAAGGGATACAGAAATGCTGAGGCAAAGGAGCACATGTACCCCAATGTTCATAGCAGCACTCTCCATAATAGCTAAAACATGGAAAGAGCCTAATTGTCCATCAACAGATGAATGGATCAAGAAGATGTGGTTCATCTATACCATGGAATACTACATGGCAATGAGAAACAATGAAATCTGGCCATGTGTAGCAACATGGATGGACCTTGAGGGTGTTATGCTGAGCGAAGTAAGTCAGGCAGAGAAGGACAAATATCATATGTTTGCACGTATAGGAGGATTAGGAGGAACTTGACAGAGGAACAAGGGGGAGGAGAAGGGGGAAATGGTGGGGGAAAGGGAGAGAGGCAAACCATGAGAGACTCTTGAATGCTGACAAAAACTGAGGACTGATGGATGTGGGGGGGAGGAGGGAGATGGGCATGGAGGAGGGCACTTGTGGGGATGAGCACTGAGCGTTATGTGGAAACTAATTTGACAATAAACTATTTGTAAAAAAAAAAAATAAATAAATAAATAAAAAGAATTCAGACAGTTAAAAAAATGTTTAGGATTTTTATTTTAAAGATTTCACATTAGAAATCTGTATATTTCTGCAGTCTCTTACAATAAGGCAGGAAATAAATAAATCTTAATCGAACATTAGAGTAATGGAAAAGAAGATAGAGTGGAGCGATATTTAGCAGGCAGCAAAAATGGAAGGACTTGGTAAGTTTGGATGAACATTATTTATAAAAAGGGGGAGGAATAAATGGTGATGATGAGGTTTCTAAGTCCTAACTATTAAAGTGATACCATGCAGAGAGGTCACACTCATAGCACCAAGAAATGCAGGTTTAAAATAGAAACTATTGAGGGCAATTTACAACTAGGTAATAGTAGAACACATGCAGCTCTGCAAATATTCATTATCCTCCAGCTTAAGCAGGCTTGCACCATGACCTAATTTTGTCTTTATTTCTGGAATTTCAAATACTTGGTATTGGACACCTGAAGTGATTCTCAAATTTCATTATTAAGTGTCCATTACTTCTCATATAGTTTTCTCCTTTTTTTCATGGAATGTTTTCAATTTTATCTTCCAAAATTTTATTACTTTAAAACATTAAAACATCTGCTGTAGTGTGTTTAATTCAAACAACTCCTGTTTTATTCTCTGAGTACTTTTCTCCACAGCAATATATCTTTCTCATCTCTCTAAGGAAATTGTCTTTGGTCATCCAAGCTTATTTTTCCTGAAGGTTTGTCTCAGAATCTGGTTTTTATGAATTTTCCTTAAATATTTAGGGAGTCATGGCTATCCACTCATGTTTAAGAGGGAGGCACTAAGAAGTTGAACAGAAACTTCGTGTATTTAGGCAAGGCTTATCAAGTAAAGCCTTCAAATCATTAATCTGGAAGCATCTTCAGAGATATAATTCAGACTGGTTATAATATTTGGATAAAAATATTCCCATTCCTTGCCCAAAAGATATAAGCCTGGCTGCCAATAAGGAAGGTCTAAAAATGATTCACTAAGGTGCTATCCGTGTGTCATAGTGCCGATTGTTCCTTTACTATAACATAGAGTCTCCATTATCATTCCATGAATCTCTACTGTGAGAGTGAAATGGACTTTTTCATTGTAAAAACCAAGTTCCTTCCCTAAATAATAAATGTTTCTTTCAATTATAATGAATTCAAAACTCTTTTTTCCTTCAGAAATGAATCCTGTCCCATGGTATACGATTGTTCTATATCTGTTATTATTAAATCAGAATGTACTGCCTCAAGAAAACCCTAAATGTTAGGTTTTCAACATATCTTAAACTTTTCACTCCTGCATTCCTGAAGTTAGATGTTCCTGTAGAGTTCCATACAGATACTCTGGAACACCCTCTTCAAGGACCAAATTTTCAGTTTTCTGCTACTTTAAAGGAAGACTCTGAAGATCTATCCATTTTTTGAAAAGAACTCAGCAAGTCAACAGATCCTTTTGCTGACAAGCTAACTCTGCCCACATATGTAGAGCTACCCATTTCTGAGGTTTTTATGGCTGCTGAAGTGAAAACCATGATACTTTTGGGTTTCTTCTGCTATGACTCAAATACTCTTTCTCAAACTTGCTAAACCAGTTTTCACTAATCCATGCACTTTTCAACATCCAAAATTGTGTTTCTAAAGATTCCTCTTTTACTGTTTTTTACTAAAGGATGTATTATTTATTTATGTGAACATTTACTGTCAATTTAGTAAATTTTTAGGGGGAAACGGGCAAATACATATGTTTAATTTGACATATTTAACAAGAACTTAAACAAATTTTTATTGGATTTTAAACCTCAACTTTTTTAAAAAAATTTTTAAATGTTTTATTTATTTCTGAGAGAGAGAGAGAGCGAGCCTGAGCAGGGGAGAGTCAGAGAGATAGGGAGACACAGAATCTGAAGCAGGTTCCAGGCTCTGAGCTAGCTGTCAGCACAGAGCCCGACACAGGGCTCGAACCCACAAACCGTGAGATCATGCCCTGAGCTGAAGTTGGATGCTTAACCGACTGAGCCACCCAGGCATCCTTAAACCTCAACTTTTAAAAGTGATGTATATAGGTCAGCACCAGGACAGTGTGACTTCTGCCTATTTTTTCTCCCCTTTGATTTATAATTAATCGGGAATCCATAAACAAAGAGCAAAAGTGCCTGTGTACAGCATATCAGGACACCTGAGACATCTGTCCATATGTGTACCTCTTGCCAATAGAGGAGGCAGAGTGAGGGAGGTTGCGGTGGAGCCCCACTGCAGAGGTGGTGAGGGCAGAGAAGGCAGTGGCCAACCAGGCAGTGAGCCAGCATGACTTTAATGGTAGTGGAGGTGGAGGGAAAAGACAATGAGGGCCTGCCAAGACCCATGTGCTGCAGGTGGAGGGGCCAGTTGCTTTCTCTGAAAATAGGCTGTAGGCAGGGAAAGGAAATGGAAGTAGGCAGACAAAGAGAACTGAAGGATGGCATCTCCTGCTGTCTACCTCAGGAGCTGAGAGGATTGCCTAAAGACCTCTGGGATCTTCCCACTTGAGGAGCCCGCTACCTGGATGTGGCACACTCAAAACTTTAAGTGCTAAGTGTACACCTTCTTCTACTCAGCTGCCAATCTTTCGTTTTTATTATTATTATTTTAATGCCAACCTTAGCAGTGAGTCTGCTCTGTTAAGAGAAACCAAAAACTTTTACTATAGGACCACATTCTGGAGATGTCAACTTCTGGATTTCAAGCTATACTACAAAGCCAAGGTAATAAAAATAGTATGGTACCAACACACACACACACACACACACACACACACACACACACACACACACACACACACACATTAGCCAGTGGAACATTGGCCAGTGAAACAGAGTAGAGAGTATGGAATTAAATCCAAGCATATATGATAAAATAATATTTGGCAATGGAGCCAAGAATACTCAATTGAGAAAGGATAGTCTCTTCAATAAATGGTACTGAGAAAACTGAAGAAACATCCAGAAAAAATGAAATTGGGACACCTGGGTGACTCAGTTGCCTTATCCTTTGATTCTTGATTTTGGCTCAGGTCATGATCTCATAGTCTGTCAGATCGAGCCCTAATTCAGACTCCAAACTGACAGCACAGAGACTACTTGTGATTCTCTCTTTCATCCTCTCCCTCTGCCCCTCCCCCACCTACACTTTTTCTCTCTCTCAAAATAAATAATCTTAACAAAAAAACTAACAGTGAAATTGGACTGCTATTTCATGACATTAACAAAAATCAACTCAAAATGGATTAAAGACTTGAAAATAAGACCTGATACCATAAAATTCTTAGAAGAAAACATAAGATGTTCCTCAGTATTGGCTTTGAAAATAATTTGGGGGGCATAATGCCAAAAGCACAAACATCAACAACAAAAATCAGCAAATGGGACTACATCAAACTCAAAAGTTTCTGCACAGTAAAAGAAACAACCAAATTAAAAGATAGCCATGGGGCGCCTGGGTGGCTTAGTCGGTTAAGCGTCCGACTTTCGCTTGGGTCATGATCTCGCGGTTCGTGGGTTCGAGCCCCGCGTCGGGCTCTGTGCTGACTGCCAGCTCGGAGCCTGGAGCCTGTTTCAGTCTGTGACTCCCTCTCTCTCTGACCTCCCTGCTCACGCTGTCTCTCTCTCTCTCTCTCTCTCTCTCTCTCTCCTAGAAATAAATAAAAATATTTAAAAAAAAACAAATTAAAAGATAGCCTACAGAATGGGAAAAAATTGCAAACCACGTGTCAAATAAGGAATTATTATACAAAATATATAAAGAACTCAATCAACTTAGTAACAAAAATTTTCAAAATAGCAGAAAAACTGAACGAAAAGATGCTCAGCATCACTAATGATCAGGAAAATGAAAATCAAAACCACAATGAGATATCATCTCATATAATGTTATGCTAAATGAGGTAAGTCAGACAGAGAAAGTACTATATGATATCACTTAAATGTAGAATCTAAAAAACTTAAACCTTTTTTTAAAAAAAGAATAAAATGGTGTTAACCAGGTGATAGGTGAGGGGATAAGAGAGATGGTTTTTAAAGGTAGAAACTTGTAACAAGTAGTAAATAAGCCACAGAGATCTAACGCACATTTTAATGAATATAGACAATGATATTATACCATAATTATGTAATGTGATAAACATCAGCACTCATATTACAATATATAACTATACTAAGGTAATATACACCTTATATTTGTATAATATCACATGTCGGATTTATTTAATAAAAAACATATAATGCCAAAGCATGTTTAGACAGGCTATGTGTTCTTTACTTGGTGAAGCCAGTAGATCATCTTCCTAGAGACATGATAAATTTCAAAAATTGCAGGTGTGTAGTTAGGCAGAAGTGAATTAAAAAATCATTAATAGTACATGATATTTGTATGACACTGAAAGGAATGGTTTCATATTTGTTTTCCTTATCAGTAAATTGGGTTTATTCCTAACAAACTTAAATATGTTTAGTAACTTTAAATAAGCCACTTTTGACCTATCAAAACAATTTCTTGGTATTGGATCAGAAAAAATACAATTCATTTATGTAAATCAAATACTTAAAGCCATCAGTCAATAATAGCATGCTGCAATCATACATCTCACAACGCCATTCTCTTGAATAAATCAATACCTTAAAGCATATTGAAAGCAATTCCCTGAATATATTTCTACAACTAAAGATATCTTCATCATAGGGGTTAGAAATGATCAAAACACCTTAACTAAAATTTTCCTTCTCTTTAAGGTAATTTAAAGAAAATTATCAAAGTTAATTTTTAAATATGTATCCATGACATTCTGAAAGTTGCACTAATATTTGAGTTAAGATTTAAAAACTAATATTTATAAATGCATGTTTTTACCAGGATGGAATATTTTCTCTTTTTTCATGAATGTATTTTTTAAGTAGAATCACTCTTTTGTTTTACTTTTGAAAATAATACATGAATATCATATTGCCATGTAGTTTTATTCTATGTAATTGAGATTATATTTAAGCTATATATTCAAATAAACTCCATATATACTGCTCTCCTATGAAATCATTGTTGATCAAAGGCATACTAACTGCAATACATGTGTGTAATATTTAAAAAAGATAGCATCTCTCACATCTATCAATATACAGATAATTCATTCACTTAAGGTATGCCAGACCATCTTCAAATCCCAAGTACATAAAAATGGGCTAAAAAGAAATTATTACAATTATGTAATTAATATTTATTTGCAAAGATCTCTTTAAAAAATTTCATAATATCAATCTAATTTTAAATATAGTCAGTGTAGGTTTCTGAGTGCTTGTTAGAAAATGCAAGTACATGAGAAAAATAAAACTGAAAAGTGATTCACAAACATTTAAGAACAGTTACTTGTATTAATTGTTATTGAAACTCTCTGCTCAAATGGGTGCTATGTAACTAAACTCTCTTAATTTTTCTCATATTTCCCTGAGGTGTTTTCTTTTTTCTTTCCTGGTATCTTTTTATTCCATCTCTTAATTGTGGATAACTGGTCAAAAGCAATTAAAAATACATATTCATTATTTCCCAAATTCCATAGGATTTATTTTTCATTTAACAGAACATAAGATGCCCTCTGTGATCTTTAGGTTTTTTTTTTGTTTATTAATTTTTTGAGAGGGAGAAACAGAGTGAGAACTGGGGAGGGGAAGAGAGGGAGACACAGAATTTGAAGCAGGTTCCAGGCCCTGAGCTGTCAGTACAGAGCTCGATGGGGGCCTCAAATTCACAAACCACGAGATCAGGACCTGAGCCGAAGTCGGATGCTTAAGCAACTGAGCCACCCAGGCGCCCTTGCCTGTGATTTTACCTTTGCTTAGCATTCTAGGCTTATTCTTTATTCACATTCATCTCCAGCACTTACACTGTTTATTGGGTTCCCTACCCAATTGCTGGGTTTATCACAGTCAGGTTTTTCACCTTTCTGGCATTGCTCAAAAGGTTTCCTTTCCTCAAAATGGTTTCTAGTTTATCCAACTAACTCTACCCTGACGTAACTTTAACACAAAATTTTCTTCTTCTCAAAACCAAGCTTTAGTACCATCTTCAGCTAATTCATATCACCACACTTTTACATGTTAAATCATTGCAAGTGTTTTATCTTTATCTGTTTTTATGTACTTTTATCTTGTTAGAACAAGCTTGTTGCACCCATTAGCATCGTCATTAACTGAAAAGAGCAAAATATCCAACTAAATTTCATGAAGGAAGAGATTTAAATGTTTCATGTGATATTTCTACAAGTTGGAGATTCAAAGTTGGTTTCAGGGAATTATTCAGATCGCCACCAACGTTTTCACCTCAATTTGCTTACTGTTCTTGATATTTTAGTGTTAAATGCATTGCCTCAGGTTTCCAGTATTTACTGAATAAATGTAGAACTGTTATATGAACAATTTAGTTTAACTTTGTAGACAAGCTTCATTGGACCACAAAATTATAGTACATTTAATTGGCCATAATTATAGTTAAATGAGTATATTGAAATACTGTATTTGATATTTGAATTTAGACTAGTAAAGTCTGAAAATGAGAAAGATATCTTTTTCTCCTTATAACATTCTCTATGATTGGGTACACAGTCACATATAATTTAGGTCAATTTTGTCAATATTTCCTGCTCTATATATGAACTCTTGAAACTAGAAGAGCTTTCACAAAACTGCACAATTATATTATGAGTGAACTGAAAAACAAAACAAATGAAGAAAAACCCCACACTGTTTATCTGATAGCTTATCAAAAATAAGAACTTATGATCTGACTTCTAGGGTTTAAATATAGTAAATACCCAATTTATTAATGGCTTATAATAAAAAATGTATTAACGAACAGGCTGTTGATAAAAAGAAGTTATTATCCACTAGAAACATTTTTTCATGTTTACTAAGTTTTATGGTAAACAATACAATATTTATTGTGGTTAATTTATAATATTTTGCTAATATTGCTTTATCTTTTTTACTTTTAAAAAAAGTTTTATGTCTTTCATTTTTATTTTGAGAGACAGAGACAGAGAGCGAGTGGGAGAGGTGCAGAGAGAAAAGAAGACACAGAATCTGAAGCAGGCTCCAGGCTCTGAGCTGTCAGCACAGAGCCTGACACAGGGTTCGAACCCACTGACCATGAGATCATGACCTGAGCTGAAGTCAGACGCCCAACCGACTGAGCCACCCAGGTGCCCCATATTTTGTTAATATTGCTTCAGAACATGACTAACATATCCAATAGTGAGATGGACCTGGGCCTACCTATTTACACTTGTAATTTACCCATACCACAATGACTGACTCTCTCAGTCACTCTTGCTTTGTGGGAGCCTCCTCTTCCATTCTCAACATCTTTGGCTTGCCTTGTGCTCTGGCATTTCAGGCTCCCTTAAGACTCCATATTGAGGCTGGCTATTATGTGGAAAAAAAGAAAGGCCAGAATATTTATTCCCATGGTTTCTTCATCTCTAAACCCTAGTTTTGCAATTGTGCTTTCTTAGTTTAACACTATGGTTTCTCTGGGTAAACCATATTCCCATGGGTGTTGCAACCAGCACATACTTCTCTATGGCTCCCTTCCCTGATTACGTTAGGCCTGGATGTGTTAAAGCCTTTCCAATGTTGCTAGTCCCTAACATGATTCCATAACCACCTCCATTCTTTTGTAATAGCCCATTTATTAATTTCTTTTTAATCACATTTCTGAATGTGTCATTTCTTTTTTTTGTTGGCACCTTGAGTAATATGTTCTGCTCTACTTTTTAATTTTTCTTGCACTTATTACCTCCTTAAATACTATACAGTTTACACATTTAACATGTATAGTATTTATTGCCTGTTTCTGCCTACTGCAATATAAGTGGAACATGAGCAGGGGAGTATGCCATGTCCTAGAATAGGATCTAGTATATCAATAGATATTTCAAAATATTTGCTGAACACATCATTTGAAAATTGCATTCAGACTTCCAATTTGATACACTAAGAACGTATCTTCTTTTACTGCTAATTTGATGGATTTTAACCCCTTTATTGTTAAACTGATGGGATAGATTTTCTCTTATATCCGAAGCAACATTATCTATTTTTCAGCCAATAGCGACAGCTCCAGCAGATCTGAGTGAGTTCACTAAGATTATGAAAGTTGTATTGAAAAGGACAACATAGATTTGGGGCTTCCAGCTGGGGCACATTCTCATGTTGGTCTCTGTGATACTTTGAAAAGGAAAAGGATTTCCTTCCCTTTTAACTATAACACTCTAGGTCCTTCATGTTTCGCTTTACAAATATATCTCTAATTTCTATCTCCACTACCAGCTACCCCAGCCACTTTAATAGGAGAAAACTGAATTAATGTAAAAATTGAATCAGAATTTCACATAGGAAAAAAAAATCAATACTTGGGAAAAATACTTTGATTAATTGCTTGGCTTAGTAATGGTGTTACTATATAATATATTGAAGGTGAAAGAGGGCACAATTGTAAACCAGAACTCCACTCAGCAAAGTAAGACATGATGGAGGTAGTTAGAAGAAACCGAGGTGCCAAATGCTAATTGTGTCAAAAGTTCAAAAGAGTAGAGTAATGGCTATGTAGAATTCAATGTTTATGGTCATATTATGGACAATGCAGAGAAGAAACACACATTTGAAGGGAAAAGAGAGAGGTAAAGAAAAAAAGTGGCTTAATAATGTGGATTTTTGTTTATAATCTTTATCTGGCATATCTTTTATAAGTTGATTGCCAAAATCCATTAGTAATAAAACTTTATCTTAACTGACATAATGCTATAAATTTTTCTGACTTAGAATATTGAGTTCTAATCTTAATTATAGAATATTTATGAATTTCCATGCCTGGACTATGTTTGCAATGTAATAAAATATGCAATATATCTAACTTATTATCTCTCTAAATCATGACCCCCCCCCCCAGGGAATTCCTAAACACATATGGCCCCAGGACTCAGATTTGAGATTTTAGACCTATATTTTTATATTATAGCTCCTTCTCTCCATCACTAATTGTGATGGTGATTTTATATGTCAATTTAGCTAGGTTATGGTGCTCAGATGTTTGAAACACCAGTCTAGATGTGGCTATGGAGGCGTTTTAAACAAGTGATTAATATTTAAGTCAATAATGGACTGAGTAAAGAGATTACCCACCATGGGGCACCTCGCTGACTCTGTTGGTGGAGCATGTGACTGTTAATCTCAGGGTCGTGAGTTCAAGCCCCTCACGTTGGGCATGGAGCCTACTAAAAATACAAAACAATATTACCTTCCATATGTGAGTGAGCTTTATTCAACTGGTTGGAGGCCTTAGAAAAAAAAAACAAGAATGAAATTCTCTGGAGATTCTCCCTCTAAATTGCCTTAGACTCAAGGCTGAAGCATCAATTCTTTTCTGGATCCATGCTCCCAGCTTGACCTGCAGAATTAAGACTTGCCAGCCTTCACAATTGTGTTGAGCCAATTCCTTGAAATATTTATTTATATCTTTATCCGTCAATATAGCTCTATAATTGATTCTATTTTCTCTACACTAACTAAAACACTAACTTTAAAAATATTACTTACAAGTACACTTCAAACCCGGTTTCTTTGTATTTCTCAATTCCCTCTATTGTGCTTCTTGTTTTATATGCTATGGCCAGGTTGTTTTCTTTCCATTTGCTAAATATACTGTACTCATGCAACAGGTTTTCCCACAAGCTCCTATCTCTCTGAAGATCATACTGCATCTTCCTGAATCCTGTTTCTGCTTTATCCAGCATACATATTTTAGCCTAGTGGAAGTGTTCTCAGTGAGGTCTCCCAATCCTCTATGACTAAGAATGGTTACTCTGTTGGAGGCTCCCATGGATTTTCTTTCTAATAGAATTTATTTATCATAGCTGTTTTAGGTTCACAGCAAAATTGAGCAGAAGGTGCTCAGATTTCCCATATACCTTCTGGCCCCATACATGGATAGTTTGTCCTCTTATCGACATCTCCTACCAAAGTGGTACATTTGTTAAAACTGATGAAATTCCATTGACATATCACCCTAAGTTCAGAGTTTACAAGAAAGTTTACTTTTGGTGTTATACATTCTGTGGATTTGGACACATTTATGACATATACCCACCATTTTACTATCATACAGAATAGTTTCACTGCCCTAAAAATCTTCACACTTAATTCTTAATATTTCCTTTATCTCTATTTATCAGAGTTTATCATTTGAAGACATTCTTACCAATTATGGGAGATTATTACTTGAATAAGTCTACTTAAAGTAAATCCTTTGGCATAGGTCAAAGTTACATTGTAACTATAAAGCAAAAAAACAGAATTAAATGAGATTAAAACCATTTCAGTGAATGTAAATGCTTAATATAATATTTCTTCAAATTGAGATTACATACTGAGTAAATGAACAAATAAACAAATGAGTGAGTAAAAGTGAGCTAAGTTGATTTTCTGGATAATTTTTCAAACCAAATAATATAATTACAAAATGAATCATGTTTACAAAAGGCTGTCACAACATGATCATAAAAGTATCATTTATTTCAAACTATCTGAAGCTTTATTATTTTTCCAAAGACCACTCTTAATGTATTCATAAGATAATGATTTTCCTTAGAAGTATATGTACTATCAACATCTTTGTCCATTTTCTCTTTTTCAGTTGATCACTAGTCTGTCTCTGCCAGATTTTTAGGTGTCAAAGTCTTTAAATAGTTTTATGCAAAATATCTACAACTGGTATGACATGGAGGATGTAGCATCTGAGCAGATACTGAGCCAGTACATTTCAGCTGAGTATCAGCTCTGGATTTGCTATGAGAATATTTTCAAAAACACTGCAATTAACTTTATGACATGTTTCCTCAGCTGAAAGATAAACTATATCAGGCTGTAATTGATTTGCATTTTTGTCAGTTAACAGGATACTGATTTTTAAAACTTTCCCTAGAGAGATTACAAAAAGGTACTAATATTAAAGAAGACCTGTGTTTGAACAGAAACTAGCTTTTATGGTGGTCAGTTTATCAGTTAATATTTTTGTGTCATGGTGAATTTTGCTTCCCCCACTTAAACTTATTGGAAATAAATCCCAATAATGAAAATGGAATTATGGTTGGCTACCACCTTAACATCCTCTTTGTCATGTTAGAAAGTACTTCAGAGTCATCCAGAATAAACATCAGGGAATTGAATTTATAAAAGTTGGAATAAAATAATTGGCAAACAATGTGAATAACGTGTTAGAAGACTAGTAACTTGGAAAAAATAAGAAAGTGTTCTGATGTTTAGCATATGTATTTAGAAGCTAATTTTATAATATGATTACTGGGAGGGCTTTTAATTCCATTAATTTTTTTGTGAACATGATGACGCCCAATAAACATTTATTAACATTTAGATATGTTTCAATTGCTGAATATGGTAATGTTCAAAGAGTAAAATGGTTTAATAGAAGAACTAAAGGAAGACATAAATTATATTATTCTAAGCTAGAATTTGATTATTAATTATAATTTTAAAAATGTGGAAATACATGAATTAGAAGCTAACACTATTCACCTGTTGATTTTTGCATGTAGCACTCATTATATTTCTTCAAGTGAGAACACTTGTGAATGCATTGTTCTGCATCATTCATCTTTAATATTAGTTACCAATTATATCTTTTCAGCCTATGTCCTTTCTTACATTCAAACATTTTGACATTCTCTAGTTATTCCTTAGGAGAAGGTTGTGACACTAGAAAAGGAAAAACAGGAGCTGCTTTCAACTTTTGAATGTTGAGCGATTACTTTTGAAGTTATGATTGGAGTTCATTCTGAACATGAGCAGAAGCTATAAGCAAACACTTGATAAATAAAAATACTGCTTCTTCTGCTGACTATCCTATCTCCCTTATTAAACAATACTGGTTCTTCGATATGTTGAAGTATGGAGGGAGAAGTTTCACAAGAGTTAAAGTGAATAATTTCAAGGATAGTTTTAGAAAAGAACTGGTGCTGTGTACACTGCAGACTAAGCTCTAAGGTAGAAAGAAATAGTAAATATTTGGGAATTCTGTATGCACAGAGAATGTGTATCTCTTATCTAGGAGTCCAGTACTTTGTGTGACTATGGTGTAAAAAAACACTGTATCTAGGAAAAGAGTACCTTTAAAATAAATGTGAAACTATGAAAAGAGTAGCAATTAGAATTGTAGGGTATTCATTTGCTATCACTGCTCTATAATAACCATAAGCAATGGCCACAAACATAGTGGTTTAAAATAACACAAATTTATTATCTTTTACTTCTGGAAATTAGAAGTCTGAAATAGGTTTCATGGGTTTAAAATCAAGGTGTTGACAAGGCCGTCTTGCTCTGTGAGAGGCTCTGATGGGGCTCTCATTTTCTTGCCTTTTCCAGCTTCTGGAGGCCACCTTCATTACCTGCCCTACTGAGCCCTTCCATTGTCAAAGCCATCAATGGTCTGATGAGTCTTTCCCACATTGTATCACTCTGATTCTGAGTCTCTTGCTTCTTTCTTTCATTTATAAGGATCTTCAAGACTACATTGGGACAATCCTAATTTTAATAACAATGCCTTATTGCAGAACTTGTACAAAAATTTACCCGCCAGTGGGCTTCCTATATTCAGACCGTTTTATTAATGGGGCATTTATTTATTTTGTTCTAAAAGATTTCTTTGGTTTTAGTTTTAGATATGTCTTTGATGTATCTCACATTAATTTTTCAGTTTATTCTGTTAAGAGTTACGGTTAGCTTTTCCATACATTTAATCAGTTGTTCCAGAAAACAAAAACAAAAATTGGAGTTATTCGTTACTGTATGAAATTGTTGTGAGGGACACTGGTCAAAAATGAATTTACTATTTCTGCTTAGACCTATTACTGGACTCTCTATTTAGTGTCACTGATCAATCTGTCTTTTCTCATACCAATTTTATAATGAATTTTGAAGCCCTTTGGTGTGAATTTCCATTTTTTCCCCTCAAAAAAAATTTTTAATGTTTATTTATTTTTGAAAGAGAGACAGTGTGAGCTGGGGGGGAGGGGCAGAGAGAGAGGGAGACACAGAATCCAAAGCAGGCTCCAAGCTCTGAGCTGTCAGCACAGAGCCTGACGTGGGTCCCAAACCCAAAGACCATGAGATCATGACCTGAGCCGAAGTCGGGCACCTGACAAGAATGTTAGTAAATAGTTAGGAATTCTGAGACACCCAGGTGCCCCAAACAAGATTACATTGTCTCTTCTAGGTCCTTTGCATTGTTATATAAGATTTAGAATAATTTTTTTTGTATTTCTACAAATATATTACTATTTTGATTGAAATGCTTTTGAATCAAATGGGAAATATTGAATCTCTCTTTTGTGTAATATGTTCTTCTAAAATAAGCCCTATAAATTAGTGTATTGCTTCATAGTTGTAGCCCATTGTTCACATGAAAACCTTGTATGCAGTGGCTCATTTTTCTTCAACTGGATATAAAATTGTCTATTTATGTTGGTTTTTGAAGTGTTTGATTATGAAAATTCTTTGTATCTATCTTGCTTGGGATTTGCTAGACTTCTGTAGGTTTTTTTTTTTTTTTCAAAGATTTGGAAAATTATCAGCCATTATTTCTTTACATACCTTTCTTCCACATCATGTCTCTCTTCTTGTGGAGCTCTAATTGCATGATTCCTAGACTACTTGCTATTGTCCTCCAGCCACTGAGGTTCTGTTTAAATCTCCCACTCTCTGTTTTTCAGTTAGGATACATTTTGTTGATCTATCTTTAACTCACTGAGCCCTTTTTTCTTATATATCTTATTTATTCTTAAACCAGTCTGTACAAAGTTTTTGTTTGTTTCTGCTTTACAGTTTGGTTAAGTTATAACTGATGTATAATGAATTGTTCATATTTTAAAACTACAGCTTAATGAGATTTTACGTGAGGATAAAATCACATAATCATTGCCACAATCAAGATAAACATTTCCTTCTTCCATCCAAATTTCTTCATGCCATTTTGTAATCCATCTGTCTCCCCACTCTCACCCCCTGAAACCACTGATCATCTTTATGTCATTATAAATTAGTTTGCATTTTCTAGACTTTTGTACAAATGGAATGGTGCGGTATGCATTCTTTATTTTTTGGTTTCTTTCACTAAACATAATGATTCTGAGAATGATATAAGCTGTTGTATGTATCAATTGATTCCTTTTTTATTATTGAGGATTATTGCTTCCTCAGCAATAGATACTGAAATAGCAGGATTTGTTTATTCATTCACTTGTTAATAGACATTAAAATTGTTTCTAGTCTGTGGCTATTTCAAATAAAATATCTATGAATATTTGTGTGCAAGTCTCTGTGTATAAATGCATTTTCATTACTCCTGGGTATATATCTAGAAGTGGAATCACTGGATAATATGTAGGTTTGTGATTAACTTTTCTTTTTTTAAACTTTTTGTAATGTTTGTTTATTTTTGAGAGGGTGAGAGACAGAGCATGAGTGGGCATACAGAAAGGGAGACACAGAATCCAAAGCAGACTCCAGTCTCCAAGCTGTCAGCACGGAGACCAATGAAGGGCTCAAACTCATGAACTGTGAAATCATGACCTGAGCCAAAGTTGGACACTTAACCTACCAAGCCACCCAGGTGCTCCTGTGATTAATTTTTGCAAAAAAAATGTTTAAACCACTTTCCATAGTGGTGCACCAATGAACTTTTCTATAGTACATGAATTTTCAATTATTTCAAAGCCTTGCTGACACTGAAGCTTTATATTTTAATTTTAGCTATTATACTTTTCTTCTTGCCTTTCTACTTGGTTTCTTGCTATAATGTTCATTTTTTGCAAAGTTTTTCTTTACACTTCAGCCTACTTATAATAGTTGTCCTAAGGCATTTATCTGGCATTGTAACATCTGGTTCTTTGTTATTATTTTATTGTGTGATTGATATTGTGAACAATTGCAAGGGGTTTGGTATTCTTATTTGATAAGTACTTACACTGCAGGCTTATCTTCTTTTTTTAAAGATTTTTGTTTATTTATTTTTGAGAGACAGAGAGACAGAGCATGAGCAGGGGAGGGGGCAGAAAGAGAGGGAGACACAGAATCCAAAGGAGGCTCTAGGCTCCAAACTGTCAACCCAGAGTCCCCCAGACCCCAATGTAGGGGTCGAACTCATGAGTTCATGACCTGAGCTGAAGTCGGATGCTTAACCGACTGGCCACCTAGGTGCCCCTGCAGGGTTATATTCTTGACTCCATCAGGCATAGATTACCTGTCAAGGCTAGAATATTTTTGTCCTTTGTGGTAGACCATGACACAATTTAGTAAATAACTCACAAGGTTTGACCTTCTGAGATATATCAACTGAATGACTAAATTGTTCAATGAAGTCTGTCAAATCTGACTAGACTTCAACTCCAACATCTTTCAGACATACCCAGCCTATGGCATCTCTGTTCAACTTGTAGCCCGAAAGAAACCACTCTCTTCTGGGCTCCTTGAGTTTTTGTCCCGTTAATTTTCTTCCTAATCCTTGGTGCAGACATGCAGGACCCGCTGTGCAGACTTATGGAGTCACGTTATTTCACAGATGTCTCCTCTCCAGTGTCCTGATGAACCACTTCAAGAACTCCAGTTTGGACCTGAGATTCCACCTTCCAGCTCTGTTGTCCAGAAAGTGCCCATGTTTTGAATGAAGTGAATGTAGATTTCTTTTTTCTTTCAAGGATCACTTTTCTGAGATGCTTGTATACAAATGTCTGAAAAAAGTTGCTTCACATATTTTATCTTGTGTTAAACTTGTGTTAGAACACGCTCAATACCAGTTACTTCATTATGACAGACAACAGAAATCCCTCTGCCATTATTATCCTTCAAAGATTTCTCTACCAACTTATTTCCATATTTTCTCCTTGAAACTCTTATTGCATATTTTTATTTTTATTTTTTATTTTTTATGTTTTATTTATTTCTAGGAGAGAGAGAGAGACAGTGTGAGCAGGGGAGGGTCAGAGAGAGAGGGAGTGACAGACTGAAACAGGCTCCAGGCTCTGAGCTGGCAGTCAGCACAGACCCCGACGCGGGGCTCGAACCCACGAACCGCGAGATCATGACCTAAGCGAAAGTCAGACGTTTAACCGACTAAGCCACCCAGGCGCCCCTCTTATTGCATATTTTATAGATGTTTATATGGTACTTCTATGTCCTAAATGGACATCTATATTATACATAATATATGTGTATAATTATATGTATCTATGTAACATATATTCTATATTAATATACACATGTATATACTACATTTATGTGTTTAAAATACATATATATACACAAATACATACAAACATATGTATTTATATATATACTCAATGTTTTATACCCCTATATTGGATTGTAAGTGAGTTCATCAATTCTGTTTTCAAATCTTTGATTCCATCTTCATCTGAGTGGAATCTAACACTTAACCTACTTATTAAATGTAGGTTTCTGTTTTCTTTTTATATTTCAATAAATATATCTTCCATTTCTATCATTTCCACTTGACACTTGTTCAAAGAGGTCATAATTCCTTTTTCTCATTTTAAAATCCTAATCTTCCTTTCTTGTTTTGGAACTTTTAAAAACAATTGCTTGCCAACACATTTCAAATATCTCAAATCTCTTGAGTTCCTGGTTTTAAAGAATGAATTTTGGGGTGACTGGGTGGCTTAGTTGGTTAAGTGTCCGACTTTGGCTCAGGTAATGATCTCACAGTTAGTGGGTTCGAGCCCTGTGTCAGGCTCTGAGCTGTCAGCACAGAGCCTGCTTTGGATTCTGTGTCTCCCTCTCTCTCTCTGCCCCTCCCCCACTCATGCTCTGTTTCTCTCTGTCTCAAAAATAAATAAACATTTAAAAGATTTTCAAAAAAGAATGAATTCTGTGTTTACATATTTTGTTTGATGATGCCATACAAAATCTACTTATAGAGTTTCAGTAAAAAGTAGACATAAGACCATGACCCTTATCCTCATAAATGCCTGGTCTGTAGATGTGTACTCGGTAATAATCTAACCATAAATAATAATTGTTAGAAAAATAGATAAGGTTGTCAAAGGATATATTTTATTTTTATTTTTAAGGTTTTTTTCTTAAATATGAAGCAAGGATGGGTTAAAATCAGACTCTTAAAAATAACATCATTTAGGGGCGCCTGGGTGGCTTAGTCGGTTAAGCGTCCGACTTTCGCTTAGGTCATGATCTCACGGTTCGTGGGTTCGAGCCCCGCGTCGGGCTCTGTGCTGACTGCCAGCTCAGAGCCTGAATCCTGTTTCAGTCTGTGACTCCCTCTCTCTCTGACCCTCCCCTGCTCGCGCTGTCTCTCTCTCTCTCCTAGAAATAAAGCATTAAAAAAAAAATTAAAAAAAAATAACATCATTTAAAGGATAGGCTGATGATAAACAGCTTACAAAGAAATTGAACAAAATAATTTAGAAGGAAAGATTAGATTTCAGTAGGTTGGGATGTAAAGGGTAATAAATTTAGACAATTAAGTGAGGAAGTTTGACTATGAAATAGGAAAGATATAGAGTGGTAATAAAATAAAAATCCTGAAAAATAATCTTTTAAACTTAAGCTTTCTCATATGCTTATTAGTTACCGCTAATTATATGAAGTAGGTATTTTTTATATTCCTTTTATAGACAGGAAGTAGAGTCGTTAAAATACTAGGTGACTTGCTTCTGTTGATAGAGTTGATTTTCTGGAAAAACTACTTGTAGATCTGTACTCATTTATTTTACAAGTATATATTAATTGTTTAATAAGTTCCAGTTTCAGGGTGTATGTCAAAGTGCTTTTACAACTGAATATTCCAATACTTGTGAAATTGGAATCATTCATTGAAAAGTTAAACAGTTTTGAACTGTGTTAAATTTATTTAAATAAACATGATGTAAATAACAGTGATACAAAAGTCAAATTTATATAGCAAATCCGTGGGGAGTAAAATGTTACACTGATTTTTTTTATTTGAAAACATTGTAAATTCATTTGAAATGGGATAGTTATTTAGTCTTAAATAAAGGCTCTGTGACTCTCTTTTAAATATCTGTTGGTTATATGACTACATTATTTGAAAGATGTCTTCCAACTCATTTATTTGAATATTATTTCTTTCTTCCTCTCTCTTTTGATCTGCAAAATGTTTAGCAACTGTTAGATATTATATTCCATTCTATGTATATAAAAATAGTCATCAATGTATAATCCCAGAGGTTATTAAATCTTGAAACTAGCAAATATTACTTAACATATAAAGATAAGATTTCAAAATTACAGACTAATAAATAACCCTTATTAGCTATAGACTATAACTTATAATAAAATAATATTATCCCACCACATTCTATAATATGGTTATTTTTTCCATAGGTCCTTAGAAAAGGAAATAATAAAAGATTAGCATAAATTCACTAAGAAGAAAACACAACTAATACTGTCTATTTAAAATACATGTCTATTCAACTGATAAGTCAAATATAT
Source organism: Proteles cristata cristata (assembly GCA_017311185.1). NCBI lineage: Eukaryota > Metazoa > Chordata > Mammalia > Carnivora > Hyaenidae > Proteles > Proteles cristata. Next base: position 736,633 of record JAESUZ010000491.1, read on the forward strand.
GGGTTTTCAAAATTGTTTTTAACAGTATCTTTTCTTATATATCAATGGCAAAATACTTCAGAGAACAGTAAAATCCAAACTGGTGAAATTTTGTTGCATTGTAAACATATACGGTATGAAAACCTAGGAGAAATTTCGTCTACTACTTTCAAAAATGTTAAAATTAATGGGGGACCTGGCAGTCTCAGTCAGTAGAGCATGCAGCTTTTGATCTCAGGGTCATGAGTTCATGCCCCACATTGGATGTGGAATCTACTTTAACACTTAAAATTTTTTTACTTTTTTTTTAATGTTTTATTTATTTCTAGGAGAGAGAGAGTGAGCAGGGGAGGGTCAGAGAGAGAGGGAGTCACAGACTGAAACAGGATCCAGGCTCTGAGCTGGCAGTCAGCACAGAGCCCGACGCAGGGCTCGAACCCACGAACCGCGAGATCATGACCTAAGTGAAAGTCGGACGCTTAACCGACTAAGCCACCTAGGCGCCCCAGAAATTTTTTAATTAATAACTAAATGTCAATGAATTTAATACCGATAAATGGAAAGTTTTATGCTTTAATTTAAATACAACATTTAGTAACATGATTGTCCAATATAGATCTTAGCCTTTGTTAATATGAAAAGAGATGATCTTATTTCAGTGATGATAAATTTAAGATAAAATTTTGTGTCATTATGACAGAAAAGGCATATACTAAAGTGTAATCTAGCCTTCTATAATGCTCAGCTGTCACATTTTATCAAGAGGATTCTGTTCAGGGAGACAGCCTTTTTAAAGTTGGATATTAATTCATGGGAACATATTAGAATATAAACCAGGAAATAGAAGGACAGAAAGTTCCTCTGCTGATGTGTCTGAGGTGGTAAAATAAGAAGAGCATGGAGAAGATATGAGTTATAATCTCCATGTGGAGGAACAGATAATATGTAGTACCCGGATTATTGATGTAGTTGATACTAATTTGGGATTTTTATTTCTGGCTTTTATTTTTACTCCTCCATGACTTTTTTCTCACATTTCCACAAATTCAAGGTCTCTCATTGCTTTAAAAAATGTATATAGCTGGGCAGAAAGCACTGGTAGATCTCACTATGTTTCTGGCTTTTTTATTGAAAAATCCTAAATCCTTGGGTTACATTAGAGGGTCTATAAAAAAGATAAATGAGAAGAGCTGCCGGGAGCCGCACCGGCCTCTCTGGATGGCAATCACGGCAAGGAAGTGACAATGTTTGCAGCTTCTGCCATGAGAAATGAAGACTAGTATCTCCTTCTGCTACTACTGGCTCATGCTGGAAATGAGCCTGCTGGTATTGACCAGGCCTCCCAATATTCCATATCAGACCCATATTCTGAATACAGATACCTCATAAGGAAAAGCATATTCCTGCCTTTACAAAAGAGACTTTAGATGAAAGCTCTATAGGTAATTGTCAAAAGGCTCTTCCTATGGGCCTTGCAGATCCAAGACTTAAGGGGTTAAGAACACAAGAGTTACAACTGAGCCTGGCCCTGAGACAAACAGCCTATTTCAGGGCAGAACATGAGTTACTACATATATCTTTCCTAACTGGTGAAGCATAGCAGTCCCTTCCTCAAGGCCTACATTCCACAAACACCCTCCCTTACACTGGCAACTGGGATGAGGATAGATAAAAGTAGATAAAACATAAACCCAGGTGCAAAGATGGACACATTTAGGGCCCCCATGTTAGTTTCCACAAATAAACCAATTCAGAAACATTTATCTTCTTGAGGGCCAGACAGAATGACTCCTAGCTTATCTATATACAATTTAACTTGTATGTTATGCTGTTTTTCTCTATGAACATTCTGTTAATTGATATCACAAAAGGCCTCCCATTGTAAGAAATTCCTTTCTATGACTTCATCTTGTTGCTGAACCTTAAAATAAAGACATCAAAACCGACAGGACGGAGATGCCTGCCTGGTGATCAGAAAGAATCTCGGGGCTCTCTCATTCTCTTTCGCCGACACCGTCCATCCTTCAGGGACCCCTGGACCCGTCGGAGCCGGCGCGGCCTCCGGCAAAGAGCAATATGGTCTTGGAAAATCACTTCCTTATTCAGTGGTTTGGGGGAAATGCAGGTGAGAGAGAAGAAAGTTTGTGAGTACTGGGGCAATGAAGACCTGTGCCCCACTGGTTGCCATCATTTCTGCGAAGTGGAGAGATTCCAGAGAATATCATTTCATGTGCAAGACATTTGACATGGGATGACCTGCTCATCTCTGCAGTTCCCACTTCATAAGCATGCTAGAGAATCAATTTCTGATTAACTAATGATGGTCTCTCCATTTACTCTCCCTTGTCCAAACATGTAACTTGGCTTGGCATAAGTTTCCTGAATCTTGACATGATGTCAGAGGAAAAGGGTCAACTTAATCATTTAGCTTAAGTATTTCATACATTTGGCCAAATGGTGCTCAGTGGTAGATATGAAGCTGCTCCATACAAAATAAAGGGCTATTTCTTACACATCTAATTTCAGAGACTGGATCAATAAATGGAAATTAAGAGAGGCATATTTTGCTCACTAAAAGTGCTTTATGACATATAGATTCATTGGACACATTCTCTGTTTTATAGAAATAATTTTTCTTTCTTCCTCTCTTCCTTCTTTCCTTCCCCCTTCTCTCTCTCTTTTTTCTTTCTTTTCTATGAACGGATTAAAGAGAAATGAATTACCACTTGTTAGGAATATTGTTTCATTCATGAGATTGAAATAGCGATAATGTGGGGTTCCCTTTATTCCTGCTTTCTATGATGTTAATTTTATAATAATTTAATTCTCATAGTACCATTCCCTTCAAATTGTCTCTGAAATTTACAAAAGCCAATCAATAAAACAAATAACGAAAACATGTTTTTGCTGTTTTCTAAAATGTGTGAAACCAACTGGAAAAGTTTGTGACTTTTCCAAAATATGACTGGACAAACATCCTATAAGTAAATATTATTGTGTTCTATGAAAGAATAAGAATTTAACAACTAGAGGCATTGAATTATCAGAATAGCATACCAAGTTTAAAAGGACAACACATAGTCCATTTCTCTTGCCTGTTTGCATAAATATTTTAAAGTTGAAAACTTAGTGGTTTATTGAATACTCTACATGATCTTTTTAGCCTGTTTGTAACATTTTGAAATGTCTATAATTGGGCAAATCCTGCATATAAAGCATAAGAAATATTTATTTTATTTTATTTTTGTTTTCTCAGTCTTTATTATTTTACTTTATATTAATTTCAGTATAGTTAACGAAATAAATACTTTTATAAAGTGGTTATATATGAGTACATTCTCTAAAGAATCAAGAAGCCCATGTTAAGTCATATTATATCTGTACATATATATTGCCATCAAATTATTTTAAATATAGTGGGAAATGTAATAAACCAAATGTGCATAATTTGCATCATCTCACTTTTCAAAATTAATTTTTCCAGACTTTCTTTTCAAACATTCATTATCTGAGTTAAGATTCCTGCTTTTAAGGGACACTTGGTGGCTCAGTTGGTTGAGTGTCTGACTTTGGCTCAGGTCATGATCTTCCTGGTTCATGAATTTAAACACCATGATGGGCTCTGTGCTGACAGTTCAGAGCCTGGAGCTTGCTTCAGATTCTGTGTCTCCCTCTCTCTCTGCCCTCCCCCTACTCTCTCTCTTTCTCAAAGATAAAAACATTAAAAATTTTGTTAAAAAAGATTCCTGCTTTTACTAGTTTGATAAAATACCTTAAATAGACTAACTTTTCAAAGTTGTACAGAACATTACCTGCCAGAAAGTACTGAATGGTATTTTAAAAATTATATTTGCTAGTTTTTTAATTGCATTATAAAAACATAAATTAAAACATAAGGATAAAAATGTTTTTATATGCCATTTAGAAGTAACAAATAAAATTTTCTCAAAATTGTATCCAATGTCTTTATTTATAACAAATAAAAGGTAGACTTAAATCCTAATCCTCAATCTTACTTTCCTCCTAACAATCATTTTATGAGTGATAGATACTATTTTTTGACTAATTTTTCTTTGAATTTAATTTCTCTGTGTTTTAAGTACACATAATATTCTGCAATATTTTTCTTTGTTTTTCCTGACCTGGGTGTGTACCAAAACCAAACCAAACCAACAAAACCCTCCAAGAACTATGTTTTTTATTTTTATTTAATTTTCTATTTTTAAAAATATTTTATTTATTTCTGAGAGAGAGACACAGAGTGAGCAAGGGAGGGCCAGAGAGAAAGGGAGACAGAATCTGAAGCAGGCTACATGCTCTGAGCTAGCTGTCAGCACAGAACCCGATGAGAGGTTCAAACCCACGAACTGTGAGATCATGACCTGAGCTGAAGCTGGGTGCTTAGCCAACTGAGCCACCCAGAAGCCCCCAAAACTATGTTTTTTAAATGATTAACAACCAAGTTTATTGTCTTTGAAAACTGTAATAACATAAAAGTGAGACTTTTGAAGCAAACTCACTCTTTCATGTCTATTTCCCAGAGTTTAAAAAAAGTATATCATATAACAGGTATGATTGAGTGTAGACCTAGATCAAATTAACACATTTGATTAAAAATCTAATAAAGAGTGCTTTGTGTAGTCTGGTCCTGCTGTTTCCAACAAGATATTGATTTCTTATTTCTTGCTTTTATTTATAGTCCACTTGGGGCTGCCTACTGAAGCAGTTTATAAAGAAAAAAAAACTGAGAAAGGTTTTTAAAAGTTTTTTATGAGAAGGGTAACTGACAGTTAGCCTGGTCCCAGGAAGAAGGTGGTACATGATGGAATAGGGAAAAAATGTTAAGAAAAAAGTAGAAGATCAGACAATCATGATACTAATCTGGAATTATTGGAGCAGCCAGAAACTGAAAGATGAATCAAGAAATAAAAGGAAAGAAAAAGAAAGGAACAGAAAAAAGAAATTAAAAAGAAGAGAGTAAATAGAAAGCTGTGTCCAGGCTGTAATGCTAGTCAACTCTTGAATATTGGATGCAATCTCTCTTTTCAGCCATTGTAACATGTTTTTCTAACCATTTCTATTTTTAATTTGTCATATGTGGTGAAGGGGCAAAACTGAATTTAACTCTGTCAAGTTTTTCTGCAGTTCTGTACCTATGGAAATCACAGTTGTGTTCACTAAATATTCCCAGTATTTGGTCTTGATTTCCTGCACTGCATTTTAGTGAGACTGAGCCATGTGCTTAGTTCTGAGTAGTGATCTGAAATCTAAAACCTTCCAAAGTGATTCAGGAAAAGTCCACTTGTAGTTCCTCAGTCCCCTTCTCCTGATCAAATATTAAGGAGACTATATGTTACAGAGTTCCAATATGAAAATGTGAGATGTATGGGCAGCTTCAAAATGGATAAGCCTATGTCAGCTGGATCCCTAAGTGACCATGTGTGACAAACCCCCTGCCAACCATAAAAAGGAATTCAACCTTTGATGTTAAGAAGTCAAAACATGGATTTATTATTATTATTTTTTGTACTATCTAGCCTACCATGAATAGTATCACACCCATCCTAATCATACCTTCTCTTTAGCATAATTTCATAACTATTTATCTTTCATTAATTCCACTCTAATTCCATATCCCACCATCTAATTTAACCTTCTCTATCGAAGGCCATTGATTACTCCCTAGTTGTCTTCTTTGTTCTTTGAAACATTGATTACCCTTCTAGAAATTGTTTCTTTTTTATATCTATAATGTTATAATTCCTAGTTCTTCATGACATATCAGAAATTTATTAAGCGCCCCAAACACTGTAAAGCCCCAAAGAGGCTTTACAGTAAAGTGGGAGAAATAGACATGTATGAAGATACAATTGGCTTTCAGCTCGAAATATTATACCCTTGGGGTGCCTAGGTGGATCAGTCAGTTGAGTGTCTGACTCTTGGGTTTTGCTCAGATCATGATCTCACAGTTCGTGGGTTCAAGACCCATGTCGGGCTCCATGCTGACAGTGCAGATTCTGCTTGGGATTCTCTGTCTCCCCCTCTCTCTCTCTGCTCCCTCCTGTTCATGCTGCCTATCCCTCTCTTTCTCTCTCTCTCTTTCTCAAAATAAATAAATAAACAAACTTTAAGAAAGAAATATTATTTCCTTTAGGTTATAACACTGTAAAAGAAAAACTGTCAATATTGACTTGAATATGATGGTAACAAACCTGATAAATTTACATGTGTGTTCCTCTCAACTTTACACGAGCAAATGAAAAAGATTACATTCCAAATGTAGATTAGTTCTACATTTTGTGCACTTTACAAATCATTGTTTTATGTCAAGATGTTAATGACATGGTTTAGAAAATTGCATTGTCTTTTGTATGTGAGCCTTATTTACAAACTACTAAGAAGTTTATTTTATTTTGTAAGCACTTCACAATGCAAAAGGACTGGTAATTATCTATGGCATACATGCCTACACAAAGAGATCAGCATTTCACAAAGAGAACAAACTGAGGGAAGGGGCTCAGATCAGTTTTAAGCATATTTAGTTTATAGTACAAAGTGACTTGCCTTTCAGGCTCAATATGGGTGGGTATACTTCCAATTTTGCTCAGTGAAATTTTGTATACTAGGGCTTTTATATATTAGAAAACATGATTTTGTTCCAAAGCACAAAATCCCTGAAAGAAATAGAGGTATAACCTGTGATTAATTAACACACAAGTGGTAATAAAGCTTTTTTTTTTCCTGTACAGCACGTACTCTGTATTATTTCTAAATGCCTCATGGATGGAGTGCCTAGGGAACTCAGTTGGTTAAGCGTCCGACTTTTGCTCAAGTCATGATCTTGCAGTATGTGAGTTTGAGCCTCCAGCTCTATGCTGACAGCTCAGAGCCAGGAGCCTCCTTTGGATTCTCTGTCTCCCTCTCTCTGTGTCCCTTCCCCGCTCACATTCTGTCTCTCTCTCAAAAGTGAGTAAACATTAAAAATATTTTAAATGACTTATGTATGTTAATTCATTTAAACAAAAGTTTGTGTGTTAAATTACCCAGATGTGATTCTTAGGTAAGAAATGAGGTACAACTCTTACGATATTCAGGCAACACCAACACTTAGAGAAAAGGAAAAAGACTCAATAAAATTGTGATTGAAATAAAATTAGCCAAAGAGGTTTGGTATAGTGCTTAGGAAAGAGAATATTATGGGAGAAAGTGGTTAACATAATCATTTCATTCCAGGAAGTCAAACAGTATAAGCACTGAAGTTTGTTCCTTGTAGTTACTATAAGGAGCTATTGATTGGTGACCGTACAAAGCTGAGTAGGGCAGTAGGAGCTAAAGCCGTATTGTATGAGTTTAAAAAAAAAAGTTAGAAAGAAAGGAAGAGAGAGAGTGAGTTCATAGCCTTTCAAGAAAGGAGGCTAAGAAGCACTGGGTAGAGATAGGCTTATGCATGTGTTTGGAGGAGAGAAATGGGACATGTCTCTTTTTGTACTAAAGATGACATGTTCTTAGTGATCTTTATGAACCAGAATAGAAGGGGGAGATGAATACATAGGCAAGAGTGAGACAAATGAGAGAAAGTCTCCTGAAGTCACTTTGTTTTTATATTTTTTACCCCCTTACATATGCTTATTGAAATTTTTAGTCTTCAGTCTTAACCCTCCCCAGAGAATTCACTGAGCCCAGTACTTAACAATCACCATCTGAGGCTGATCCTAAAACCCACATCTCCATCTCTAATCTCTCTACTTTAAACTTCAAGCCTGGATCTCTTAATTGCCTGCTGGGCATTTCTATTTCAAATACAACACATCTAAAAGCTTGCTCTTTACTCTTCTGAAAAATCATCTCCGCCTCCCGATTTCTCTCTGTAATTTGTAGCCTGACACTTCTACTTCAACTATTCCCTCTTCCTCATTCCCTTGTATTCAAATATTGTGTATATCTTTAAATAACCATGCAGTCTTCAATTAATCACTAACCCTCACGATCTGTTTTCTTATCTGTTTGTAATACATGACCTTTAAGTTCTCTCCCCAAACTAATTTTGCCTCATTCCAAAAGCTGACATAAATATAAAATCCACTTGAAACATTGCAATAAATAGTGTCTAATTTCATGGATCTACTTTATAAATGTAAAAAAAAAAAGTTAATTAAACTGACGACTGCTCTCTCCCCACGGGAACTTAAAAGGGAATTTTCATTTCCTTTTCCATTTAGTTCTTATGAATTAGTCATGTATGGTACATATGGATTATTTCTGATATTTGATATTACTAACATACAAATGTAAAGATTTTTGACCCAAAAAAATCACTGATAATTTAACTGCGTTAGGTCAGGATATATTCAGCAAATTATGCACACAAAGCTCCCTCAAGGATGTGTTTCCTGCTGAATTCATTCATTTGATAATGTATCCTAAAGCAATTAAATAGTAATGTATTGAAAATATGAAATTAGTGGAGAGTATGACGAAAAATGCCTCAAGGCAATTTTCACGTAATTAAGGAAAGACAATATGTCTCTTTATGTTGGTAATGAGGTAAAGGTGTGACGTAGAGTCTCCAATTCATTCTAAAGACTTACTGGTTAACTTATGGTAGACCTAGGACTTAGAGCTGAGTCCTCAATTGCCCTCTGTTCTCATTAAATTATTATATAAACAGAGTAGTCAACATGTTTTGTGCTCTACATGGGCACCTTTAACCCATACATTAGCGTATGAACATACACTAATCTAAAATCACCAAACTGGAGGAAAGGCATCAATAATCCTAAATAATAAAAATATGATTGACCAGGTCCTCCATTGTGGCATTTAGCAAATGGTTACTAGAAGCCAGCTTCAACAGCAATAAGTGACTCTAAGTAGGGCCTGAGTCAACTATATGATTTACTTTACCGTTCAGGTCATTTAACATAAAAACTTACTTGTTCGCCAAATCCTTCAATGAACACTGACAGCAGCATGGTAGGGTCCCCTCTGTAAAGGGAAAAAAAAAAAAATACAAACCCTCAAGACAACCTGACTATATGCATAGGTAACATCCCTTGCGACTTTGTAACATGACACCACTGAATCAGACTGCATGTTTGTGTGTTACCATACGTGGGAGACAAATAAATAGAAACTATAAAAAACTATGCCATATACCAACCCAACTTGGCAGTGCTGGCACCAATCGAGTTGCTTCCTGGAAAGAAAAACCTCGGTGTCACGATTCTGTGAGAGAATCCTGCTGTAGCAGGGCAGAATCATATTAATTTTTATAATCTCAAAGTATGTTTTATTAAATTAGATTGAACTGTGAATTATCAATATTCAACCTTTTTTTAAATTCATAAAAACAGCAAATTTATATAGTTTGACCTAATAGAAGACATCTTAAATTCTCCATTGGTGAGGGGTCCCTGGGTGGCTCAGTCGGTTGAACTTCTGTCCTTGGCTGAGGTGATGATCTCATGGTTCAAGAGTTGGAACCCTTGCATTGTACTGACGGCACAGAGCCCACTTCAGATGCCGTCCTCCTCTCTCTGCCCCTCCCCTGTGCGGTCTCTCAAAAATAACATAAAATAAAATTTTAAAACCACATTCATTGTTTGTGTACTGCATGAGAAGCATGCATAGCTACTGTTGATGACAATGCAGCTTTGTAAAGTGACACTTACCCTTATTTTAGAAGAGGATTAAAATACCTCCAAAGTTATGTAACAAGTAACAAACTAAGATTCCCTGATTTGGGTCCAAGTGCTTCGGATTATATGCCACCTTGCCTCTCCCCTGCTGCTTGTTATCCCCATCAATTTTGGCAAGTATAAAAAAAGAAGAAAGAAAACTTGCATTCTGAAAAAAAATATAACATAAGTGGGTTTCGTGAACTCAGAAGTAATCCTTTATAGAAACTGCAGTCAAAATCATTGGTTTTTATTCATTCTTACATTCATCCAGTCACCTATTTACTTCTGTAAATATATAGCAGATATTCTTTTGTCCATAAAAATATTTATTTAGGCAGCATAGGCATATTAGATCCAAGAATCTAATAATATATTTTCTTAGTTTCCTTTGAGGGACAAAGCATATACAATGCTACAGTATCATTTACATGGTTCTATGCATATATTTTATTTTTCAATTGATTCAAATAATTAAGAAAGTTGTATTGAATTTTTAATATGCATTAGATATTTTCTAGGCATTAAGGATAAAGTGATAAAACTTATTTCTTTGCCCTCATCCAGTTTTTATTCTGGTGAGAAAAGAAATCATGCATGCATAATATCAATAAATAATATCTCATAATAAGTGAGGGGCACTTGAGTGGCTCAATTGGTTAAATATCTGACTCTTGATCTCAGCTCAGTTCATGATTCCAGGGCCCTGGGATCAAGCCCCACATTGGGATCCTGCCCTGGATTCCCTCTCTCTCTCTCTCTCTCTCTCTCTCTCTCTGCCACTTTCCCACTTGCACTCACTCTCACACACTGTCTCTCTCTCTGTCTCTCTCTCTCTCTGTCTCTCTCCCTTTCTCTCAAAATAAATAAATAAACTTAAAAAAATAAGTGAAGTGCTTTTTACTTATCAACATGCAATATATAATAATTGCACACAATAGTCTTTCTAGACATGCATAATATTTTTATGCTACAGATAGCAATAAAAAGACATAAAGAGGTAGAAAAACAGTGAATTTCCTCCAAAAGTAAAATTTATTCAGAAATATTCAAATTTCTAGCAAAAAGAAGAAAAATGCAAGTTTGTCTCTCATTACAAGAACTGTTAGTTCTTTTAGTTAGATTGCTGTTTCCTTTATTTCAGAAGCTCAGTAAAGTCTAACCCAGGATTCTTAAAGCCTTTAGGTTATTTGAGCTATAAAGAAGGTCAGGAAATTGAATTTTTAGCTTTTAAAAACTGTTAGTAAAATCAAGAAAAGGAGAAGAAAGTTGGAATTGGGTATTGTTCTAAATTGGGTTCCACAGAATCAGACTTGGAAGTTTTGTTTGCAAATGACTTATTATGTCTTTATAAAGATTTAAAAAATTCTGCACAGTGAAGGAAACAATCAACAAAACTAAGAGACAGTTGACAGAATGGGAAAAGATTTTTGCAAATGATGCATGTGGTAAAGGGTTAGTCCAAAAAATATAAAGAACTTATCAAAATCAACACCTAAGAAATAAATAATCCAGGTAAGAAATGGGTAGAAGACATGACTAGGCATTTTGCTAAAGAGAACATAAAGATGGTTAACAGACAAATGAAAAGATACTGAACATCAATCATCATCAGGGAAATGCAAATGACAACTCAATAAGATATCACTTCATGCTTGTCAGAATGACTAAAATTTACAACACAGGAAACAACAGATATTGCAAGGATGCAGAGAAAGGGGAATCATCTTACCTGTTGATGGGAATGCAAACTAGTACAGCCGCTCTGGAAAACCATACGGAGTTTCCTCAAAAACTTAAAACTAGAGCTATCCTATAACCTAAGAATTGCACTGCTAGGTATTTACTCAAAGGATACAAAAATACTGATCTGATGGGGTACATGCACTCCGATGTTTATATCAGCATTATCAACAATAGTGAAATTGTGGAAAGACCCCCAAATGTCCATTCATCAATCAATCAATTTATATATTAAATTTTATATATTATATGTAAATATATATAATGGAATATTACTCAGCCATCAAAAAGAATGAAATCTTGCCGTTTGCAACGACTTGGATGGAGCTAGAGTATATTACGCTAAGTGAAACAAGTCAGTCAGAGAAAGACAAGACCCTAAACTATAGAGAACAAACTGAAGGTTGCTGGAGGGGAGGCGGGTGGTGGATGGGCTAAATAGGTGATGGGCATTTAGGAGGGCACTTGATGGGATGAGTACTGGGTGTTACATGTAACTGTTAGGTCACTAAATTCTACTCCTGATACTAATATTACACTATATGCTAATTAAGTAGAATTTAATAAATAACTTAAAACAACAAACAAAAAAGTGATCTATGTGCAGAACAATATAACAGAGACAGCAGAGTGAGACAAAGAAGGGAAGAAAGCCAAACAAAAGTACAACCTTAAGGCTGGTACCCCAGTGCCTGATAACCCACAAGGAAGTTTTAGGATCAGTTTACAGGTCACATTATCTTTCTGTTTGGGGCAGGACAGTAGAATTATTTATATTCCCATACCCATAGGTCATTGGTTTAGGGCAGCTTCTTAGAGAGAGTAATTGCTCAAGTAATTCCCTTGCTCCATATCTAAGCTCTGATAGTGTAGGGGAAACCATCTGAAAATAGACACAAGTGCTGGCCATTGGAAATGAAAGCACATGAAAATGGTACAGACATCCCAAGGGATAATGGCAGAGCACTGACATCATTTGCTACAGGTGCTGAGTGCGCTAACCTACCTTTCACTACAGGGAGTCCAAATTTGCAGACAGAAAATGTTAAGTAGTAGTAAAAGTAACAATACTAGTGATTACAATGTAGTTAAGAGTCAGTTCATTAGTAAGTCATTTACATGGTAAAAAAATTCTGAGGATCACATTTGTTAGGATGATTTTGATTATATTCATGTATAGTTGTACCCTGTCAGTTTGTTAAGTACATGAAGTAGAATATGGAAAAAAATAAGTATAATCATTCTGAGAAATGGTATTTTACCCAGGCTCTGACAGGATTATATGAGCAGAATAAAAAGAAGACCTTGTCCTGGTTAACAAGTAGAACCACTGTTTGGTCTTAAGAATGTGAATTGATTATTTTTAAGTATGCCCAATCTCTACAATGTCTTTGATTTTTCTCATGTTCTAGTGACTTTAGAAAATCCACTTAAGGAATTAGAAAACATATTTTGACTAAAACATATTACCTTAAATCACATATCCTTCTATCATTTGTTTTAACTATAAGGAAAGTAAACCCAAAAATAAATCAGTAAAGAGATTGTTAATAATATATCTTCCCCATCAAAAGCTTAAGTTTTAGAAAGTATTTTTTCTAATCCACTTTTAAAGATAATCACCAAATATGTGCCTGATAAATGAAGAGGAGTGATTCTGATGATGGTAGAAATTAGCTACTTTATATAATCAGTTAATTTGTTCTCACTATTGACTTTTAGAGCCCTTTCAACAATTTTTAGTGTTGTCTTTCATCTTGTTAATCACGTTCTCTTGAGATGAAAGAAGCAATCTACAATAATCTATCCAAGCGGAAAATTGCTGTAGCTCTCCTCTGAACTGTGCTGTATACCCCTGTAGACACAGGCTACCATTTCACTCCAAAGGGATATTTGCCAATGAAGGTCTCTGTCTTAAGGAAAATCCTATACTTTTTGCATAGTCGCCTTTCATTGTGGACCTAATATCAAACCACAAAATAAGTGAATGATAACTTTGTTTTTTTAAGTGAAAAGATGTATTATGTTTTCGCATCATTGGAAAATTAATACTGATTTGAATGAAGCAAATATCCCTCATTCCAAACCTTCATATAGAAATACTAGTAGATCTTTGCTTCACTTTTTAAAAACATTACTCCCATTACTTTCCAAGAAGCAGTAAGCAACCTTATAATAAAAGTGATATTTATATGTGTTTAAGTAAAATTTTATTTAGGAGGTTTTAGTAGGTAGTAGGGCTGCTTTCCTTTTTTTCTGCTCACTGCTCAATAAATATGATACTTTCTCCCTCACTTTACATAAATAACTAAACTAAATCCATTTTTCAGTTATTTCTTTAATAATTATAATTATGCCAATGTTTATGCAACAGTATCACTTAAAAATATCTCATATAACAAGTTTTGAAATATTTTATAAACAAATATGAAAAAGCAGTTACATTTCCATGATGATTGTCTCCCAACCTTATTTATGTGTGCATTAGCTATATTTCACCTGTGCCTTCAATCAATTGTTGGATATATTCAGATATTATGACATAATGATTGGTGATTATGAGTTCTAATGTGAGCCCTATTTGTTTGAAATCATTTAAACTTGGCAATCCAGCAATAACTCAAAACGACTAAATTTGTTTTGGCCATTGAAAAATATAATCAAATGTCATTTAAATAGTTTTTGAGTATTTTGTTTCCTTTTACTTACCAGTTATCATTGAGATAAATGGTAAAGGGTCTGCTTAATTGTACTTTGAAAACTCTGTGTTAGAAAGTGGAGACACCTAGCATTTCTGAAACACTGCAATAACACTTACCATAAGCTTATTATGCTCTTGCTGTTTTAGGTCCTTTATACTCATTAGGTCATAGAATCTTAACAAGAGCTCGATGAGTTGTCATGGGAGTCGGCTTTTCATTTCATAGGAGGAAACAAACTTGCTGAGATATAGGAAGTTAAAAAGATTATGGCTAGGGGCGCCTGGGTGGCTTAGTCGGTTAAGCGTCCGACTTTCGCTTAGGTCATGATCTCGCGGTTCGTGGGTTCGAGCCCCGCGTCGGGCTCTGTGCTGACTGCCAGCTCAGAGCCTGGAGCCTGTTTCAGTCTGTGACTCCCTCTCTCTGACCCTCCCCTGCTCACGCTGTCTCTCTCTCTCTCTAGAAATAAATAAAACATAAAAAAAATTAATAAAATAATAAATAAATAAAAAGATCATGGCTAAGCGAAATTAGTCAGTCAGAGAAAGACACATAGCATGACTTCACTCATGTGGAATTTAAGATACAAAACAGATGATCATAAGGGAAAGGGAGCAAAAATAATATAAAAACAGGGAGGAGTACAAAACATAAAAGACTCTTAAATATAGAGTACAAACTGAGGATTCCTGGAGGGTTTGCGGGTGGGGGGATGGGCTAAACAGTAAGAACATTAAGGAGGACACTTGTTGGGAGGAGCACTGAGTGTTCTATGTAAGGTATGAATCACTGGGTTCTGCTCCTCAAATCATTATTGCACTAAATGCTAACTAACTTGGACATAAATTAAAAACAAAACAAAACAAAACAAGAAAAGGCCATGGCTACTATTGAATACCTACACAGACTCCTGCATTTAAATTATTTTACATAGGTACTTTTCTGCATATCCCTCAAGTCTTATGTCTTTAAAGAGAAATATAAATTATTTTAAAAAGCATGAACATGTTTGCTGGCAAAAAGTAAGGACTGGCCAGCTCCGCTTTAGGAACCAGAACACTCGATAGCGGGTGTGTTACTTGAGTTAACTTTGAACTGTCCATCAATATTCAATAGTAGCAAGTGAGTTGGGTCATTCCAAGCAGGTATAATCATAAGAGAAATTTCACAGAATTGATAGAATCAGACATTTTCAGCGAACTGTGAATACTTCAGTATAAAAGGAACATGCTGTATGGTTGGAAATACAAACAAATACAAATAAAATAATACAAACAAAGTTGTAATATTCTGGGGAAACTGACACAACCAGAACCATCATTATTTAGCTCAAATAAATTGCCAATAAGATTTCTCCTGAAAGAAAACAATATCTAAAATATTAATACTGTAGTCAATGCTGCTTTGATCTCTGGAGGGTTTCTTTCAGACTGTATAAGAACTGATAATTTTCAACTCCAACATATAATTTCCATGTATCTTACTCAATATAACAGTCAGCAAATGTTCTATGAACCAACAAAACTCAATATAGTTTTCAATATTCAAAGGAACAAATTAACTTAGTTGAACTCATGATCATAATTTTCAGAACGTTAACAATTATAAGGTGTTTATTAATTTTTATTATTTTCAAAATCATCAGGAATCCGTTACCACAAGTTTAAGTCAAGCAGTTGGTAGGCCACTGGGAAGTAATATATATTGTGCTGATAGTGTGATAATATACTATTGCATGATAATGATGCCCAAAAGTGCTCACTTTAGAAAAAGTTAGTCACATAGCATGCAATTTCTATTACTTGTAAAGTTTTCCAGAAAGGGCACATTTTTGTATCATTCTATCAGTGATAACAATTGAACAATACTTAAAAATGTAAGTATTCTTTAGTATCAATAATTATCAAAGATTATGATAATAATTAGACATGATAATGTCTACTATTGAGCACTATAGAACAAAATACAATAAAATTGTTGACATAAGCAACAGAAATACTTTTGACAACATTGCTCCAATATTATTATTAAGCCAAGCATAATGCTATATGTACTAGAATTTTTCATAGAACGTGAATATGAATCCAGTGAAATGAAATATAACATTTGCTGTCAGTAAGGCCATATTTAGGCACTTAACTACAATAGTGTATTTCTTATCAGCCTAACCTCTTTGGTAAAATTATAAAACTATACAAATTATAGGAAGAAACATTTTTAACATGTTAGAAAGCAAGTACTGCATGATTTGGATGCTTGGGGGAAGAACACAATGGAACAGAATCTTTAAAGTGTTCAAAGAAAAGTCTGTCAAATTAGAATTCATTATCCAGGTGAAAATACCTGTTAAAATTAAGACAAAATAAGAACTCAGAGAATTCAACTGATAGTTCTGGACTACAAGAAATAAGAAAAGATATCCTTCAAACAGAGAGGTAAGATAACACCAAATAGAAACTCAAAAGCACTGAAAAGAATAAGAAAATATTCTGGAAATGGTATATAGGTGAAAAGATATAAAAGACATATTTTATTCTTTTTTAATTCTTTAAAAGATGATTAAGAGCTGAAAGTAAGAATAATCACAATGTATTCAGAGTTTTGTAATATAAGCAGAGGTATCAACAGCAAAAGCACAAAAATTTGTTTCCCCAGTCCTGATGCCTTCATTCCTTGGTCTCTCTATCTGAGGTCTTGGACAGAGGTCTTCCTCAGGTACATTCGCTGAGACTTACTTACTGAGTAGGAGAGGAAGAGGAGAAATCATGAAATACTTCTCCCCACTCTGAGTACCCAGTATTTTCTACGCTTAAATTTTCCACCACACCTCAACCCCCAAAATCCATCTGATAGCTTCCAGAGTACCAGTCTACAGTGAGAAAATCCAGACGTCTGTGCTAAATCACGTAGTTCCATGGGTAGTTCTATGGGGAGAAATGTAACAGGGAAAATCACAGCACTTTTTAGTCTCTTGCTTACAGCACCACAGTAAATGATTAAAGTCTTAACTCTCATTTTTGACTTGTCACTTTAATTGGCTACTCCAACATCTGGGAGCTCACCAAGCTCTACCTCAACCCTGGTGAGTTCCTGACACTAACTACATAGCAGAAAGGCATGATGAAATTTAACAACATCAACACCGGGTGAGGATTTGTAGCAACATGAACTCTTATATGTTGCTGGTAGATTGCAAGATAGTATCACCAGTTTAGAAAATGGTTTGCAAGTTTTTATAATGGTAAACATTTACCTGTGTTACCAGAGAACCAACAGGTTCAGAACTCACATTTAGCTGCTTGAGGCTCAAAAGTCAATACTCCGGGGGCACCTGGGTGTCCCAATCAGTCCAGGATCTGACTTCAGCCCAGGTCATGATCTGGTGGTTCACAAGTTCGAGTCTCAGGTTGGGCTCTGTGCTGACAGCTCAGAGCCTGGAGCCTGCTTCAGACTCCGTGTCTCCCTCTCTCTCTGCCCTTCCCCTGCTCACACTCGTCTGTCTGTCTGTCTGTCTGTCTGTCAAAAATAAATGAAAACATTAAAAAAAAGTGAATACTCTATAAACAAGGGATGGTGGGAAGGGGAAGGTTGCTTTACTCAGGAAGCTGGCAACCTGGGGAGATAATGGACTAATGTTTCAAAGACTATCTTCCCTGTTCAAGGGACGCAGGAGGGTTTCACAGGGGAAGTCATGAGAAAAAGGGAGTGGGCTATATGTGCAAGAACCTGGTGCCCAGACAGTAAATCATATGTTACCACTACCCTGAACAGATTTGCTGGCATCTGGATCAACTGTTTTCAAATGCAGTCAGGCCTTATCTTATGGGAACGTTTGGTCCTTCACTCCTTAAGGCCAGTGGTCTGCAAATCTCAAAGAAATTTAGTTCTGCTACAGATCAAGGGACTTCAGTCAGCAAGCAAGCAGTGCAGAAACTTGAAGCAAGTTAATCCTTAAGACCTGCTGGAGTGCTGTTACTGCCAGACTCTGATCTAACGATTACATACCTAGGTATTTGGACAAGAGAACTGAAAACACAAGCTAATAAAAACACTGTACAAAAGGGTTTGTAGAGGCCTAAAACCAGGCAAAACAAATCAGATTTTTATTACTTATATAAATAAATTGTGGTGTATTTGTAATGGAATACTGTTCAGCAATAAAAAGAATAGACTACTAATAATATGCAAAACCTTTTTAAAAGTTATGCTGAGAAATATTCAGTCACCAAAGGATGCATGTAATATTTCATTGATGCACAGCTGTGGGCCTGGCAAACATAGTCTTTGGTGAATGAAATTAGAACATTATTTGCCTGTGGTAAGTGAGGTCCAGATTGACAGGAAAGGCACAGGAAGGGTTCTTTGGGATGATAAAAACATGCTTCTTGTTCAGTTCCTGTGAATATATAAGGCCTGTACAATTTATGTAAATTGAACTTTAGTAAAAAGTAAATAATTCTGGCTGTCAGTCACATCCCTTCACCTATGAAACTTTATAGACCCTGTTTCTAAAAGATTCAAAGTAATATCTAAATATTTTATTTTCATTATAAAGGGGAATAACAATCTCCAAAAATTGTACCCATTCACTATAAACATCACAACTCCTTGATGGTCTATTTTAACTTTTACATAATGAGATACATTCTTAAGATAAACTTGTGTTGAAGATAGATTTCTCTATGAAAATAACTTAGGAAATGAAATGTTCATGTAGCTGTCAATTATAAAGGAAAACTACAGTATATTGCTACCTAATAGGTAACACCATTCAGGAAGAATTTGTACTGGACTGCAAACTGGTCTTTACTTCTGAAGTATAAACAGTCATTCTCACATATAGTATCTACATGTTTACCCCTTGATATATGCATTTGATGTGTGTGTGTGTGTGTGTGTGTGTCAGGGAGGGGGGCGGATTTGGCACATAAGTTTAGTTAACCGAAAACTGAATTAAATTCTATT
Source organism: Proteles cristata cristata (assembly GCA_017311185.1). Lineage (NCBI taxonomy): Eukaryota > Metazoa > Chordata > Mammalia > Carnivora > Hyaenidae > Proteles > Proteles cristata. The sequence continues at coordinate 755,696 of JAESUZ010000491.1, forward strand.
TCTATTGTACTAACATATTGTCTACAGCTGGCAACAATCGCTTTTGAAAAGGATTCAAGAACATATTATTTCAAATATAAATGTATACAAGTGAGCAATGATTAGATTACTACATGACCCCACCCATACAAAATATTTATTGTGAATATCAAAGAAAAATCTGCATTTAATAAAATTCTAAGTCTTACCTCTACTGTGTATTAGATAGTTAATTTTTTTTAGCATCTGTAAATTAATGAGTGTTAATACTTGTTTAAAACTTCATGCTGATAGATAATGTGTATATAATTTCAGTAAAAAATAAACATATTTTTTCATTAAAACTAAAATTTCCAACCCTCCTCCCTGGCTTATTTTGCAGAAGTTGACAAGCCAAATCCAAAATTTTTCTCCAAATATGAAGAAACTAGAATATCCAGAATAAGTTTGAAAACAAAGATGGAAGTTTAAGAACTCACACCTATTTATTTCAAGGTCATTCTAAAGCCACTAACTGAGATAAGGTAATATTAGTAAAAGATAAATAGTTAAATCAGTGGAATAAATTATAAACTTCAGGAATACTTCCAAAAATTATCAATTGATGTCTTCTAATTAATAAACTTTTTCAAGATTGGCTCAACCTAAGAAAATCAATCAAAATACTACACCACATTAACAGAACAAGAGAAAAAACAATAAAATTATTCTCTCAGTTGATGCAAAAAAGCACTTGATGAAATTCAACACTTTTTCAGTATAAAAACACTAAAACTAAAAACACTAGGAATAATAGGGAACTTTTTAACCTGACAAAAATATCTTTAAAAGCTTATAGATACGTTATCTATCAACAGTCTTAAATACATCATAACTGCTGACATTCTAATTTTGTTTCTAGTCATTGTTCTTAGGGAAAAGGATTATAAATACACAACTTTGATATAAAAATATTTACTATAGAAGTAATTATAATAGCCAATAATTGGAAATGCCTTTAATACCTACCGATTGGAATTTCAGGAAAAAATACATTAAAATGGAATATAACAATCAATATAAATAATTTTCTCCAAAAATATACATATTGTTAATAATTCTGAGGTTAAAAAATGAGTTCATAAAACAGTACAAAAAGAATGATACTATTCTGTCAAAAGTATGTATATATGTATTTATATATAACCATATATATGGATATCTTATCTACTTATAAGATTATTACCTACATAACCAGATATAGTAGCATCCTCTTTTTTTGTTTAAATATAAAATCATTGTTTGAAACATAAGTGTACATATTATATAAGGAGGATACTATATGTTGCTTGCAGCCAGCGTTGGTAAGAAAGTGACAGTCTAAGGGGATGGGAAAGAGAGGCCAACATTAAATTATAAATCTCAACACTTAATCTATGCTACTAAGCACCGTTTTTTGTAAGGCAGAATATTTTAGGTTGTGACTGACAAGCTATTAGCAGGTTGTAAAGTCAATTTAGTAGATCATGGCCAATTTTACAAATACATGATTACATAGAATAAGATGAGTAAAGTAGAACAGAATAGATAGAATAGGGATATCAGAATACTTACACCCAATAAGTTTACAAATTGATATAGATATATAAATGTGCACTTAATCATAAGGTAAAATATCTTAGTCATTATAGGGTCAAAATTAAAAAAAAAAAAACATGAGATAGTCATTGTTATATACCGGTTAGTACAAAAAAAAAATAATAATAAAGTGCTAAAAGAGAATAACATTTCATAGCATATGAAAATAATAAGAAACTTAAGTTTGGGGCATCTGGGTGTCTCAGTTGGTTGAGCATCTGACTTTTGATTTCAGCAGAAGCCATGATCCCAGGGTCGTGGGACTGAGTCCCATATTGGGCTCTGCATTCAGCTTCACACTGAGCATGGAGCCTGAGCATGGAGCCTGCTTAGGATTCTCTCTCTCTCTCTCTCTCTCTCTCTGCCTCTCTCCCTCACTTGTGTGCACTCTCTCTCTCTAAAATAAAAAATAAAAAGGAACAAAAAAGAAATCCAGGTTGTAGTTTTCGTAAATAAAGTTTTGTTGAAACACAATGAGGCTCCCATATTTACATACCATCTATGTCTGCTTTTGCATTACAATGGCCAAGTTGTCCTATTGCAACAACGAATGCACAACCTGTAAAACCTGAATATTTTGGCTTTTGAAGAAAACCCTAAATATTTTTTGAAGAAAACCTTTCTTAAACCAGAGATTAAATGGTGAATATTTAGCAGAAAAATTAAAAAAAAATTAGAATAATAGTTTAGGACATCTTTATAAATATATGTGGATTTTAAAAATAATCATATAACTGTATTTGTGAGTCTTCTAACAACAGAAGGCAGCGGATTTTAAAAAGAATTTATTTATTTCATTATAATACAAATTTTGGAGTGTTAATGAGTAATTTAAAAATTATAAACACAAAAGGATAAATTTCACAATATATGTAAATGTATAAATAGCATTTATTTCTTGAACTACTGCTGTATTACAAATATTGTGCTTAGAGAAGCAAATAGGACCTATATCTCAATACATATTTCATATGTTGAAACAATCAGTACTTTCCATTATTATTTACTCAGAATTTATAAATTTTGAAAATTTTCCAGGGACTCAATTACATATGTGTGTATATGAAATATGAAGTTACTTCCCCTTAAAACTTGTAATTTCATCAAATTTCAGATTTACTTTATTATCTTGTTTTACACAAATGACTAATTTCTTCTTACATGAAATAAAAAACACAGACAGAAGTCTATGAGTAGGAGTTATACACCCATCTTCACAGTAAGACTTATTCCTTGATAATTCCTTAGTAGCCAAAGAAATGTGGCTTCTCAGTAGTCAAAGAAAATGTATTTTGAATAATCTAGATTATGGCTGTCAACTTCTCAGTGATCCCTTCCTTCCATTGCTGTTAACTGCTAGTTCTTTTGAAAGTCAAGGTCGGTGTGGTTCCAAGTAGAAAACACATTTATTTTAAAACTGCTCTGGCTCTGCCTTTCCAGGTTTGATGGAGACAGAGAGAAAGAGAAAGTCCAGGAATACAGGCTTTGAGCAAAGATCACCTGCTTTTTGTGAGCATACACAGGAGGCATGGCCGTGCCATGAGCTGCAGATTAGGGGGTTGAAAACTCTATACTACTCACCAATCACCATCCAGCTACTTGTAGCAATGAATACATGTTGTTTAATTTCTCGAGATCTTGTTTTCCTGATGTAAAATGAGATGACAGCAAATGATCCATCTCTTTTAGTTTTAAATTTATTTTTGAGTTGACCACAAGAATATAAGCTTCATGTCTAGCATATGTCATAAACAGATCAGAGGATGCTATTTATTGACACCATAGTATATGGCATGTGTGATAACGTCACATAAGGAAGTTTCTGCACAGTATTATTTTATAATTCCCAAAAGAGTATTTAATGAGTTTTGAAGCACTGGTGGAAGGTTTTATAAGTATGAATGAAACAAATTTTTATAAGCAAATGAATGCACCGTGACAGGCTTGAAAGATAGGTTAACATATGTCAAAACAATGAACCTGAAAGATTTAAGTTTGTTATTTTTAGACAAGAATCATATTAGATTGATTTAACTAAGAGTTTTACTATATTTATCCACAAGAATATAAAGCTCACTGTAATTTCTTGGGTCTAATTAAAATGGAATATAATCATCCGGAACCCAAAGTAACAGTAAATCTGAGCCAATTTTTAAAGACATTTTTCACATTATTTGTGACATTCAGAAGTCATATCTTAGAATTTTAATTTAGGATATTAGCCATACAGGAGAAATAATAGATTAGTAATAAGACTTCCAAATCATAAAATGCTGTTAAAAAAATACTTGGTTTTTTTAATTCAGATTTTTACCTTTCAGTATTGACATCCTTGACAATAAACTTAGGATTAAAAGGGTAAACATTAGCTTTTACATTTTAGAAAATGTGTTGCTTATTATATAAGAGGGGAAAATAGTGGCATATGCATATTTTCTGTGCATTGAACTGTAACCTTAGGTCTTAATTATATGTTTTATTAATTTACTTAAGAACTGTACCATGAAATCTAAGATTTATCCATAGTCCACATAATGTTGTACTTTCCTTTTCTTGTGTACCTTGTTTTAAATTTCCTCTAGTGCCTGCTACATATTTGACCTGGAATAGGGAGTTAACTAAACACAACATTTCTAACTATGGACATATTTATTGTTTTTATTTGAAATTCGAAAATGGATAAGAAAATTCTCTTTTCAAAACAACATTTTCACTGAAATTTAAAACCATAAAAAATGCCAAATTTAGACAAGTCCACCAGAGACTTGTTATAAGTCCTATGAAAAATATGAATCTGATCTTGCAATGTCACTAAGGAAATAATATCATAAAAATAGCATCAGATGTGCTCACAAGGTCATTACTTTAAAAAGATAATATGCCAGAAAACATTTTTAGTATCTTTACTGTCTAAAGAAAAATAGAACACAGTCATATTGTACGAGTAATTGTTTAATCACTCGACTAGAAGTATCTGTATATATAAACACATTATATTGTGCATTTTATTTTCTACTAATTATAACTCAGTAAAGCTGATAAAAAATTATTACATGGTATTACTGGAAAACTAACTGACAAAATTAAAAATAAAGATGTATTAAATTTTTTAAAAAATTGCTATGTAGTATTAACTTTGGAAGACTATTATCAGTTAAAGGGAATTTTAAAAAGGAGTTTCAGAAACAGAGGAATCTTCAGCAAGACCTTAAAGAAAATAAAAGATAGGATTATATCTATGTGTGGGTGGGGAGTACACAATTTAAAAGAGTAATAAAAATATTTACTTATGTTTTTCCTTTACCTAAAAAGGAGAAGTCAATCCACATGCTTACTAGGTACCCATTATTAGCAGTTTATACTAGAATAGTGTAAAGAAAGGTAGTGTCATAATCTCTAAAGAACTTTGTTGGATTCAGTGTAACATAATTATTAAAACCAAATGTCTGAAGTCTGGTAACTTGATTTTAAATATTTTCCCCAAATCCCATAGCTCTGTGATTTTGGACAAATTATTGAATCTCTCTAAGCATCAGGATTTTTATTTGTCATATGCGGAAACAGTAATATGTAGTTTTAAGATTTTCAGTGACATAATATACATAAACTAATTAGCACTGGATTTGTTGAGAACAAGGGCTCACATATTCTTTTTTATTTATGTATTTATTTATTTATTTTGAGAGAAAGAAAGAGAGAGAAATTGGGAGAGGGGCAGACAAAGAGGGAAAGAGAAAGAGAGAATACTGAGCAGGCTTTACACTGCCAACATGGAAGGCTCACATATTATTAATGGAAATCAAACACAGTACTAGATCGGGAAAATGTTTATTAGTGTTCCGTGTAGTAACATGAGGAAACTGTATTTTTAAACAATGCTTCACAACACTTTGTTATGTTAGGAAGTGATAAATGTAGTCGTGGGGGGAAAGAAGGTAAGTAATTTCCCCATTAAGTAAAGTTCACACTAATAAAGAAGTAAATTTCAGTAGAAACTATAACATCTCTTGTGACATCTCCAAACTGTGTGTTCAGTGATATGATAGCCACTTTCTTATGAATGATATCTATCTAGGTCATGTTCATTGAACTCCCTCTGGGTATTAACCCAGTCTGATAGAATGAAAAAGGAATTTCAAACTGTCATGAAAAATAAGAATAATAGATAAAATCTGAGTATTAAATGCATTAGGTTCTGCTTAATGGGTACCTAAAAAATAATTTGACATCAACATTGACATGCAAGAAACATTGATATGTGGAAAACACATTACATCAGACACAGGACTGCTATCTTGAAACAATATTTGGCTCAAAAAAAGAAATAAAAGTCAAAATCCTTAAGAAGAAAAAATCCAAAGCAGAAATTGATTATTCTTGGAAAAGGTCTATGGATAGTGCAAATAAAACCCATGGCTGATTAACGTTTTCTATATAGGGAAAGCTATTCAGATGTGCAGAAGTATCATTTCTAAAGTTAAGTAAGAAGAATAATCATTGCCTTAACTAAATGCATAAAATAGAGCTATCCTTGTCATAAATTAAAGGGACAGAGCTGTTATCATAGTGCCTGTGTTTCTCGTGAATGTTTTGATGCTTCTTCTCAAAAACAGATTGTTGAATATATTTGCTCATTAACAGAAGTCTCAGTAAGTCAACTCCACAAAATAAATACATAGAATAAAAAAATAGAAGGGTAAATTGAGTTGGAATTTTTAATGACATGCATATCAAATTTAGGAGATAGTTAACCATATGCCAAACAATCTGTGGTTTCTTGGTATCATTAATAAAGTCACACTAAAATAGCATTATCTCATTGAAATTATGACTTAAGCTGTCTTTTCTTTGCATCGTATGCTTCAGTGACCACCAGGAACCATCTGGATCTATATATTCTATATTCAAGGTTATATGGCATTGGAAGCCCACATACCACATGCCACCATCCCTCTGTCCACCTTTCAAACAGACTGAAGACTAAGCTTATTCTGACACATTAGCAGCTTCTCAGAATACATCCAGGTTACTATGCAGGTGAACATTAGATCTAGAGACTATTCTGACAATTCAAAGCTTGTCTTTAAAAGGCTTCCTCATCCACTTCTCTCTCATAATCTATTAATGAGATTTAAAAGAGACTTTGATCAAAATATAGTGGTTGGATCACATCTTTAAGAATAAGACAGTAAGTTTTCTCTTTTACATCTGCTAAACTGTCATATACACTTCCCCACGACTTTTACAAGCTTCACTATTATGCATGTATCAGACACTTCATTCTGCAAACATTGTTTCTTTTACATGAGGCAGAGGTATACTGCTAGAAGCCCTATTCAATCACTTCATAAGTGTGTAAGTGTGTCAGCCATGAGGAGGCCCAAGGCCCATGCCACTAAGTTCCAGGTTATTTGTTAGGCACTATAGGCTCCACATTATTTCTTGAGGATGTACATCTTTTATTTGTTTATTTATTTTGTTAATTTTTTTTTTTTTGAGAGAGAGAGAGAGCAGGGGAGGAGCAGAGAGAGAGAAAGAAAGAGACAGAAGCAGAAGCAAGCTCTAGGCTCCAAGCTGTCAGCTCAGAGTCTGAGGTGGGACTCAAACTCACGGACCATGAGATCATGACCTGAGTCCAAGTGTGTACTTAACAGACTGAGCCACCCAGGAGCCCTGAGGATGTACATCTTTTTCAATAGTATGAGTATATGAGTATATGTACCTCATTTGAATTAAATGAGTACCATTTATACTCATTGACATTAGACATTTAGAGACAAGCATATCAATAGAAGAACCCTTCTTATGTCAGAGTAACAGCTTTCTAGTACCTCTGTGGTAACCACTATCCCATAGTTATCTGAAATATCCTCATGCCCTCTATTGTCTTCCTATAAGTTACTTTCTTCTATTTCAGTTGACACAATTGACATCATCTATTTCCATACTTGTTCTTGGTTTGCTGTCAGATAATAAGTGGCCTAAGCCATGTGATACTTTAGTTGTGACTATCACTACACCCACCTTGTGACTCTCTTATTTACTTGGACTCACAGTCTTGACGCTAACAGTTCCATCTGCCTCTATTTATCATCAAGGTCCACCTTTTCAAATGTCGTTGATTTTATTCATATTTTATGAGAATTGTAATAGATTATAATTAATGGGGAATATATAAGTGTGGAAAACAATGATCTATCTAGCCTACTCTGGGATATGATATAGGGTAGGAAAGGTTAATTAAACACCATAGGACATACCTCAAAGAGATAAATGATTTCAGGTTTATGCTGCCTCTGTGAAGGAAAGCTCTGGGAGCCACCAACACTGAGCGCATCTTAGGTCTTAATTACCAGTGAATCCAGAGTTCCATTAAGGATGTTACTGACAGGGATACCTGGGTGGCTCAGTCGGTTAAGCATCTGACCCTTGATTTTGACTCTGGCCATGATCCTGATGGCTCATGGGTTTGAGCCCCGCACTGGTTTCTGCGCTGACAGTATGGAGTCTGCTTGAGACCCTCTCTCTCCCTCTATCTCTGCCCCTCTTCTGATTGTGTTCTCTCTCTCTCTCTCTCAAGAGAGAAATAAAGAACAACAAAAAAGAATGTCAATGACACTTTTCACAAAAAAGGGGCAAAATAGGTAGCACAAGTTGTCAATTTCCTGCTCTATCTCTTTGGTCTACACCTGAGCAGTTTGCAGAGAGGTCTTAACACACGGCAACTGTCTTCATCTCTGCTCTGGATATTTCTCTGGCTCTCACACAGGACAAGTTTGAAGTACATGCAAGTCAGTGTGCTGGAACCCCCATAGTCTGAGGAGTTGAAGATAATTTCTCCAGCTTTCAGGTGTAGAGCCAGAAGTTGTAGATAAATTCCTCAATTCCCTGCTATTTGGTGGGAATATTCTGTGGCATGTTTTGCACAGTCATTTGGTTGTTTCTGGTGATATTAAACCTAGTTCTAATTGTGGTAACTTGCTCATTAACTTACCTTTACTCTTCCATTTTCTCAGTTCCTTTCTCTCTCAAGTGGTTCCAGGGGTCCATTCACAAAGAAATTTCTTGTATCCAGCCTCTTATGTTAGTATGTGTTTATGGCAAAACCCAATTATGATCAAGCATACGTTGCTCCCAGAATTGATTGTATTTCTAGATATGCAGCCCAAATTTGTTACCTACATCCTCATTGATTGCCTCCTAGGGGTTAGAAAGGTAGGAATAAATTGTTGATTAATTAAAGGAAGTTATGAGTAAGATAGTAACTGCTATGTTCACATTCTTTTTGATATTATGTTTTAAATGCTTTGTCTTTAGTCTTAGAAAAATATATATGTTAGGCAGACATGATTTTGCCACTCCTTGGTTATATAATCTTGAACAAGTTATCTACTCCTTATAAACTCTGTTTATATTTTGCAAGACTGAAATGAAAATAAGTAGCTAGTAATTAAATTTTAATTATTGAGTTATTTAAATCTGATGTTCCATATAATTATAATAGTTCCTGTTTTCTCCCCTTGGTCTCATTGCCATAATTTTTAGTGTCTTCACTCTGTTGTTTCAATGTATGGTTGCTAGATTGTACACAGTATTCTCAGTGTAGATACTTCATGTTTTGGTAAAAGTGTATTATTTTGTTTTTAGGGATAAAGTTTTATAGCACTTTACATTTAAACTGAATTCTAATGAATTCTTTGCACATTATATTAAAAAATGGTCGTGAGGATTGGGTCAGCAAATTTAGATCTGAAGTGTGATTCACTTTAATTACATACTAGAAAGATATGAAGATAAGATAAAACTTTCTTCATCTTAAGTGGAAACTAGTACCCATATGTTAGATATTTAATCTTGGGAATAGAAAATAAGTACTTTATTGTTATAGATGGAATTAAATAGAAAAGAAGTACTTTATTGTTATAGATGGTATTAAATGTAGACATGTTGACATGTATTATGTACATTTAAAGTCTACAATGTAAGAAGAGGGACATCACATTTTTTTAAGTTTATTTACTTATAAAGAGAGTGTGAGTGGGGGAGTGGTAGAGTGAGAGGAGAAACAGAATCCGAAGCAGGCTCCATGCTGTCAGCACAGAGCCCAACATGGGGCTCCAAATGTGAGAACATGACCTGAGCCAAAATCAAGAGTCAGACACTTAACTGACTGAGCACTCAGGCACGCAGGACATCACTTTTTTACAAAAGTTAGCTCTTGGAAAAGTGTCTAAATGGGATAATACAACTATTTCATATGTTTAATAAAAATTTTACCTTTAAATTAAATTTTAGTCTACGTACCATAGCATGAGTGTAAGTACAAGTGTTTACATGATATGATAACAGTGTGATGCAGAATTTTCACAAATACAATATTCCAGGACAGGAAACACCTAAATAAAAAACATCAGCAGGTTCCCAGAAGCCTCCCTTGGACCCATACCAGTCTCTTCCCATCCCATAATTCCCCAGGGTTAGTCATTGTTCTTAATTCTAATAGGAGAAATAATTTCAGTTCTTTTTGTACATTATAAGTAAATAATTTTTCATAAATATTCATTTTTTGCCTGTCTTCTTGAACACAAGAATATATTTGTGAGGCATAATCCATATTTTTTTGCACACCATCACTATTATTTTTGTGTGGATTTCTTTTTCCATGATATTTGCATGTTTGACCCATCCTTCTCATTCAGGTCTGTCATGAAAAAATGTGATCTACGCAAGAGATATTTTTAATGTTCTTGCTTTTCCTTGCATTTAAATACTTTACAGCAGCTATCATCGTTGGAAATCACTGTATGCTTACTTTTTGTAAATAACTTCTTGAGGTATAATTATCATAATATAAAATTCGCATGTATAGAGTATAACTTTGACATTAGTATACACTTATGAAAATACCAAAATGCCTTCGTGAAAACATCATCTTTGAAGGGTGATAGTGAAGGAAAGGAAACATGTGGAGCCTTTCCAAGATATGAGTGTTGATGCACAGTTGCCTTTGAGGATTTTCACTGAGATATAAACTGTTGATTTGTATATTTCTTCTGAATGTATGTTGTATTTCAATTAAAAAATTATTTATGATTTGTATCAAATTTCTTGTGCTTTTCTCTACTTGAGCTTTAATGTCCTTTTTGTGTAGTTTTTTCTATACAAAAACATTTTTCACATTTTATGAATAAAGATTCAAATCTCCCAAGCATGATAACAGTCTCATGGAACTGTATGTTTGACTAAGTCGAGGACTAGCTTTTAATACAAAACAGTGATCTGCTGTTAACCTAATTTAAAGCTACGTAACCATGGGGCACCTGGGTGGCTTAGTCGGTTAAGCGTCCGACTTTCACTTAGATCATGATCTCGTGGTTCGTGGGTTCGAGCTCCGCGTCGGGCTTTGTGCTGACTGCCAGCTCAGAGCCTGGAACCTGTTTCAGTCTGTGACTCCCTCTCTCTCTGACCCTCCCCTGCTCACACTGTCTCTCTCTGTCTCCTAGAAATAAATAAAACAATAAAAATTTTTTTTAAAAAAGCTACATAACCATATGTGAAAGTATCCAGAGTTAAAAGGTTTCTGCCCGATTTATAATCTGAAGATTTTATGTAATTAAAGTTCACATAAAAATAATCTGAATCTCAGGCAGTCTTTCTTTAAAGAACATACTAATTAGATCTCTAAAAAAGAACAAAAATACTTGTTATATTTTCCTTACAAAATTCCTTATGTCTTGTGAAGAAATAGCTTATGTTTCAGCATCCACTGAGTTCATAAACACCCCTCAATATTTTCACACTATGTAATTGTGTTATGTGCAAAAAGCAGTCCCTTTTCACCCTTAATTGTCTTCTAATGTATGCTTACCATATGGTAAGCTATTGACTATAACAAAACAGTGATGCTAATGCTCTTTTATTTTATAGAAATCTCATAGCAAACAAATCATTACTAATCTTAAGTTGTTTTTCAAGTAGTAGAGTGTCTCCTGGAAGACTACCCTCTCCAGAAAAACTACCAAAATAACCTGTTGATTAGGTAAAGATAGGTTTATTGCTTCTGCAGTAATGGAGTGAACTATTGACAGTCTTAGGAGTTTCTTGGAACAGGAAGGTCAAGGACAGGGTATTTATAAGATTTGGGGGGTCCAATCAATACAGGTGGATGTTTCAGTGTGAGTGATTGTATTTAAAATGAGGTCATATTTGTGGAATAACAATATCTGAGTGGGAGACTCAGTGAGAGAGAGTTGTTGAACTGAGCTTTGATGAGAGCATCTGAGCAGGTGGTTATGAGATGAGAATAGTATTTCCGGAGAGCTGGTTAAATATTCTATTGCTTGAGTATCCGGATTTTCACCAAGTTTCTGGAACAAAGTTATTTGTAATTCTTTCTTCCTGGATAAGAGTTTCTTGGAAGGCTAAAATAATGTTTATGCAGAGTGTTGAACAGTACAGTTATGTTAATGCAGATAGTAAGGATTTTAAAGAAATTTATCCTGAGAAATGGCTTGATCAATTATTATAAATGCTTAAAGTTATCAGTAGTAATACAGTTTACTTCTTCCTAGAAATACTGCATGTTTGCAATGCTGAGAATATATAAAATAGAAACTTATATTCAATAATGTGGAAAACTTGAATAATTTAGTAGTTAAAAGCATAAAAGCAGTACTAAGTAAATGTAATGGAAAAGCACAAAACTACTTTACCAAGATGTTTCTTGTAATGATTTTCATCATTTTCTCTTTCCACATTTAAAAAATCTTATGATATTTATTTTTTAATATAGATTTTGTCTTCAGAAAGTCTTTTCCCAAACTTACTTTTGTCTTTGTATTACTCTAGCTTATCACTTTTTTTCACATTTATTTTACTTAAAATAACAATGTATTTTACAAATGACGATATTTTAAAACTACTGTCAATTTGACAGCACATATAAAACCTATTTTCGGGGTGCCTGTGTGGCTCAGCCAGTTAAATGCCCAACTCTTGACTTTGACTCAGGCGATGATCTCACAGTTTGTGGGATTGAGCCCCATGTTGGGCTCCAAGCTGACACCACAGAGCATGGTTAGGATTCTTTCTCTTCCTCTCTCCCTGCCTCTCCCCCACTCATCCTCTCTCTCTCTCTCAAAACATAAATAAACTTAAGAAAATGCATAAAATAAAAATTAAAACTTCTATTTTCAGCATCAGAATTAATGATGTTAAATGTGTTGAAATATTGGTATATAGGTACATTTTAATATTACATATTCAGTATACAGTATTGCAGATTAATTAGGTTATCAATTAGTGTTCATGAGGTAATTTCAAATGCAAGTTGAGAATTATAGTTCAAATAGCAAAACATATTCACTAAAGTAAACATTATTTTAATAAGTATTTTTAAGTTATTTATTTATTTATTCATTTAAGTAATCTATACCCAATGTGGGGCTCAAACTCATGACCCTGAGATGAGGAGTCATATGCTCTACCTACTGAGCCAGTATGATGTACCATGTTTTAAGAAGTTATTAACACCAATATTTTTATTCTAAATATATGATTTCTGAATTGTAAGTTTCAGTTTATTATGTAGGCCTATGAATCTAAAAAAAATCCATCATTGGACCCTTACTAGACTGATCTTGGCTTTAAATCACTGTTCAATTCCCAGATTTACTGCTTTTCTCAAACACACAATAACTTACCTAAAAATGTGTGTTGACCAACTGAAATCGAGTTTATCTTTACTTGCTGTCTTACATGGCATCTTCCACACATACATGTATTCATTCATCACACAAATGCTTATTCAGTGCCAATTACGTATCAGAAACCACTCTAAATGATGGGGATTTAGGTGCATCAGTGAGCAAAATTCCCAACCATAACTGCATTCAAAGAGTTTATGTTCAGGCTGGAGTAGAGAGAGAATAAACAATAAGTATGATAAGTAAATTATAACTATTAAGAAGGTGAAAAATTCTATGGAGACTTTTTTTTTAAGGGAGAAAAGTAGAAGTATTAAGTTTGGACGTTCAGGACCAGGCCTCATTGAAAATGAGACATTTGAATAAAATACAAAAGAAAATGAGGATGTCAGGCACAGGGAGAGGTGGGACTCAGGTAGGGCAAAAGCCATGAGAAGGGAGCACACCTGGAATGTAGAAGAAATGACACACAATAAAATGAATGAAATCTTGCTATTTACAACAACAGGGATGGAGCTAAAGAGTTTTATGCTAAGCAAAATAGGTCCGTCAAAGAAAGACAAATACCATATGATTTCACTCATAGGTGGAATGGAAGAAACAAAACAGATGAATTTATGGGGGAAAAGAAAGGGAGGCAACCATAAGAGACTCTACTATAGAGAACAAACTGATGGCTGCTGGAGGGGAGGTGGGCAGGGAGATGGACTAACTAGGCAATGGGAAATAAGGAGGGCACTTGTGATGAGCACAGAGTGCTGTATGTAAGTGATGGATCACCAAATTCTACACCTGAAATTAATATTGCACTGCATGTTAACTAGATGTAATAAAAAAAAAAAAAAAACGTAGGGAAAGAAAAGAAGGAAAGAAATGGCCTGTTAGCCATGAGTCTGGTGTTGAGTTAGTTCACTAGGGCACTAAAAGAGAAGCCAGAGAGGTAGGAGTGCAAATCCTACAGGTCAACGTGTACAATGGGGGCCAATGCACAGATTTGTACAAAGGAGTGAATTTACCTGAGTTATATATACAAAGAGTCATGAAGGCTCCTGTGTAATACTTTGGGGAAAGGGAAGCAGGAGAAAGAGAAAGGGTTCTCATAAGCTAGGAAGTTGACATAATCAAGAAGCCCCCTCCCACTAAGAGAAGAAAGATACTTAGATAAGTTGGGGAAGACAAACAGCTGTGGAACTCTATATGCTTTGCCAGTAAAACCAAGATTTCTTCTATGAAATATTCCAAAATTCTATTCATAGTTATTATACTTGTTTCATAGTGTGTTATACAATATAACCCATGTCTTATTTTTATATAAGTTTTTGTCACAATGTTAAATGAACTTTATAAGGAAAGACAAGAAATATCTGATGATTGTTGAATGTCTCTGAAATAGCTGTTGGTTTTTGAAGAAAATATTACTATAGAATATCTTTAAAACAAGTGAAATAAGTACAGTGAGAAATAAAATCACTAAGTAGTCCTATGGCACATAAGATTCTGCTAAGGAAAATTACATTTTTCCTATAACTTATCAAATTATATTAGATATTTCCACTCAGTTATGAAATATTATTTTCATATATAGGAGGGCAATTATACTTTTCTTGAGCTTGACCTCTGTAATATTATGTTCATAGCTGGTAGTCTGTGTTGATTAGCAAATATTATATTGCCAAACTACAAATGTGTTTTTTACTCTCTGGTCTTTTAAATTTAGTCTGAGTGATATCAACAGTGCCATTAACATCAACCAATTGACTATCAACAGCAACCAATTATGCGCCTAAAGCTAAAACCTTAGAAATAGGCATGGGAGATCTGGATATGATCTTAATGTGAACTCTACTTATAGATATATCTGTATAATATAAAAATGATGAAAATATGCACTCCTTTTAGAATATTATGGAGTAGTCTAGAAAACTTCTCTCTATATAGTAAATGAAATTTAATGGATTACAGGAAAGCATCAGGGGCTAAACCTTTCCCTACACAGAAATAGGAGCATCATCAGTAAGTTTAAAAAGAAACCCTAAAAAAATACTATAATTTGGAGATACAAAAAAGTACTATAAACCTAACAGTGTATAACATTATCACCAATTTCATAGGCTGAATTAACAGCATATTAAAGTAGTAAGGTACTAACAGTTCCTTGTGAGTAACAAATATAATCTATGTATAGCTGAGGATTGTTCCTGAGGAATGGGATGATAGTCCAAGAAGGTATCTGAGAACCATTGTAGCATGTGGCTACCTTGGATTTTTTGGGGAGCAGAGGGGCAGGGAAGAGAAGTAGCTCAAGTAAAACATAGCCCTCCTTTGTAGTTCTGCATATACAATTGGCCCTGTGCTTCTCAGTCTCTTGAGTGGCTAAACAGCTAATGTCAATAATATGACCACCAGCACCACTCCCTGGTCCTCTATTTACAATCTAAGAAAAGTGTTCCAATAGAATTATGACTGACAATATGGGTCACATCAAAACACAATTTTTCAAACTTAATTTATTTTTTAACGTAAGGATAGTTTACCTTTGAATATCACATGTCAGACATCAAAAGCTCTTCCCAAACCAATTTCCTTTGGTAGACTGTTGTAAATGGAAAGCCACGCATTTACCTCTTTCCTGCAATTTGTGTGACTTCAGTTCCAAATTTTCTGTGAATGGGTTCTTGAAAAATAATACACATGCATACCCACACATCTTACTCTTGTACATAACATATAGGAAATATACAAAGTGTTTGGCTTCCAGCCTGAAATGTGTTCACGTGTTTTACTTTACAATTTAGATTATGAATTATACTTCAATAATAATTCCTTTTTTAAAAAAAAATTATTTGAGGGAGAGCATGGAGAGGAGCAGAGGGAAAGGAGACAGAGAATCCCAAGCAGGCTCCATGCTGGGCATGTGGGGCTCTATCTCACGACTTAGAGATCATGACTGAGCTGAAATCAAGATTTGGAAGCTCAACTGACTGAGCCACCCAGGTGCCCTGATAATTTACTTTTTGAATTAGTGTCACAGTATGAGGTAAAATTAGGACATCCTACTACAAACATCAATTTCGATGACTTAAACAAAAAGTACTTTTAAGAGAAATTGGACCCTTGTCTCTCCGTTTACAGTACCCTTCATGATGCAAGACGTACACTGTTGGATTGAAAAATACCGACCCCACATTCAGTTATAGGGCTTTATTCTTATTCAGCTAGTCTTCATTCAAAATGCTACTTTTAAAACTATCTGCCTTCCTCTTTAAGTTATCACAGTATTGTATTATAAAAGTAAATAAGAAAAAATCTGATTAACTTTCCTTCATGGTTGACAAAATAGGTTTTACAACCATAGACCTTTTTTTTAAATGCAGGAAAATCTATTCCTGTAAACTCCAGTGAACTCAGTGACTTACATATAGGAAGAACTAAGCCAGAGAGAACTAAAATAACTAAAACAGAACAAATATTTTAAAATGCAATTTGACCAAAAAGGCCTATATGTTTCCCTTAGTTTGACTAAACTTTAAACGGGCTTCTTCTGGACTCTAGACCCCTGAACTAAAGCATTTAACTAGAGCATTTACTTTAGAAAATGTGTAATTGTAAATTCTTTCTCTGCCCTTTTGAAATGTAAATCTTTTTTAAAAGCTTCTTGATGGTTTTATAACCTAAGAATGCCTTTTCAATGACCTGGCAACCATGACCTTTGAAATGTAATCATCAAGGAAGCTAGCACACTATATCCTAGTTTTATTGGGAAAGTAAGAGCTTAATTTCCTCAAGGACCCTGTTCAAGCTGTAAAACTAATTACTGTCAAAACAATAGGAAGGAGGTGCCTGGGTAACTCTGTTAAGCATCAGATTCTTGATTTCTGTTCATAAGATTGAGCCCTGCATTGGCCTCTGTGCTGACAGTGCGGGCCTGCTTGGGATTCCCTGTCAGCCTTTCTCTCAAAATAAATAAATACACTTACAAAAAAGAAAAAAGAAACAAAGGAGAAAGTTTACTTTTCCTTAGAGGAAAGTCAACTATTAAATACAGGTATTCCTCCATCCTCCCACGCCATGCTCTTAAAAAGTCTCCAGTGCTTACATTCAGCTGAGTTGACTTCAGCTTAAGTTCTGTCCGGTCTTTCTTCTCTATCGCAGTAGGTAGACTTGACTGTTTAACTTTACCCAATGTGATTTTTACATTTAAGAATATTTTCCTGAACTCAAATGATATAAATTACATGTGAAAAGATTGAACTCCAGAAAGAGCTAACCCAGAGCGTGCATATATTAGTATGATTTTGAATTTTAAAGATAAACAATAATATTTGGGGCAGTCAAATATAGGATCAATCTATTTCATTAGATAAATAAAATCAAGCTATAGTAGAACGTATTGACTGAATTGACGTAGAATTCAGTATTGGTACATTTCTTCCTCTATCCTTGTATCCAAATTCTTTATAATATTATTTTTCATTTCTAAAGATAAAACACTTCCTTCAACACTGGAATTTCGGTAAGCCACATTTCTTAATTTCACCAAAAAAATGTTACTGGTGTGATGAGCTTCAAAAGTGTTCCTGTGATTGCACTTACTTGCTCATGCACGTGCACCATCACCATGAGAAGGACGTGCCTTGGCTAGCAGCCTGGTAACTCCTGGACATGTGGAATGGAACTGCCCCATCCAGGCCCGACCTAGATCAGGTGACCTGAACCAGCCCTTATGTATGAAAATAATCTCAAACAAAATCATCAGAGCTGCTTGGCTGAGCTCAGAATAAGTGAGTAGACTATCATCTCGTTAACAAAAGTTCAAACAAGGACAATTTAGGAGTACCAGGGTGTCTCAGTTGGTTAAGCATCCAATTCTTGATTTTGGCTCAGGTCATGATCTTGCAGTTCATGAGATCAAGCCCCACATCAGGCTCTGTGCTGATAGCATGGAGCCTGCTTGGGGATTCTCTCTCTCCCTCTCTCTCTATCCATCCCCAGCTCATGCTCTTTGTCTCTCTCAAGATAAATAAACACTTAAAAAAAAAAAAAGACAATTAGTGTTGCATGCCACTGAGATTTTGAAGTGATTTTTTTATGAAGCAAAAGTTAATGGATCCAACAACATTTGAAGACAAAAATTAGTGGAGTAACATTTTCCAACATTGTCTTGGGAATAAAGATATTTATATCCAGGTAATAACTACAGACAATCACTTGAACATGCAATAATGTAGGAGATATTGTTAACATGAGCTAGTCTAAGGAAAGACAAGAGGAATATCTCCAATCATTCAAGTGAAATTGTGGACATTTTAGCAAAAGAGATGGCACTGAGCATTTAATACATTTAATTAAAAATCTTTGGTTCTAAAGCCAAGATGAGATGAGGAAGAAAGAGTGCAATGCATACATCACCACAATGACAACATAGAAATAATACATTTAAAAGAAGTGGGGGAGAAAAACAAGGAAAACATATAGGGAAAAATAGGAATGCTTAATGAATGGGGCTCAGTTGGTTAAGTGTCTGACTCGTGGTTTCAGCTCAGGTCATGATCTCATGGTTTGTGGGATTGAGGCCTGTGTTAGGCTCTGGGCTGGCAGCATGCAGCCAGTTTAGGATACTCTCTCTCTCTTAAAATAAATTTTTAAAAAAGGAAAAAATAATAATGCTTCATGCATGTCTAATCTATAATAACTGTGACTCAAGGCTGACAAAACAAGTAGAAGAAATCTACATGTATTCAAAAATATGAAAGTAAATTTTAAGGAAGATGACAACAGTAACAAAAATTAGGAGTCAAAGCAAATTTTACTGTTCATTTAAAAAAAAATGTTTATTTATTTAATTTAAGAGAGAGAGGGTGGGAGGGGCAGAGAGAGAGAATCCCAAGCAGGCTTCACACCGTCAGAGCAGAGCCTGATGAAGAGCTCAAACTCACAAGCTGTGATCATGACGTGAGCTGAAGTCAAAAGTCAGATGCTTGGGGCGCCTGGGTGGCTTAGTCGGTTAAGCGTCCGACTTTCGCTTAGGTCATGATCTCGCGGTTCGTGGGTTCGAGCCCGCGTCGGGCTCTGTGCTGACTGCCAGCTCAGAGCCTGGAGCCTGTTTCAGTCTGTGACTCTCTCTATGACCCTCCCCTGCTCACGCTGTCTCTCTCTCTCTCTCTCCTAGAAATAAATAAAACATTAAAAAAAAAA
The DNA here is from genome assembly GCA_017311185.1 of Proteles cristata cristata. Classification (NCBI taxonomy): domain Eukaryota; kingdom Metazoa; phylum Chordata; class Mammalia; order Carnivora; family Hyaenidae; genus Proteles; species Proteles cristata. The sequence continues at coordinate 775,192 of JAESUZ010000491.1, forward strand.
AAAAAAAGTCAGATGCTTAACCAACTGACCCACCCAAGCACCTCAAATTTTATTGTTCTTATATCAAAAATCCAATACTATAAATAAAAAAAGAAAAATATTATATTAAATCCTAAGTCTAAAGTTATGTAAGCCATCTCTTTTGCCCTGTGTTGTAACTTCTGAGCCTATATTTTGCTCTAGCCATTGCTGGGACAGTAGTAGTAGTAGTTTTGATGTGGAAATGTTGGGGTTCAGAGAATGTGGTCAAGAAAAAATTCTTGAGATGTCTTCAGTGACAAAGGTGGTTTTATTAAAACACAGGGACAGGTATGTGCTTTAATAAAACAAGGTCTCCAGGACCCTGAGGGGGCTAGCTATTGTTAGGAAAAGGTCATTTATTACTGTTTAGTAAAACCTCAGTCATGCAACCCTTCAGATGTGTATCAGGGGGACATATGCTAGGAGTATGTTTGCCAACATGGATCCTGTGGGGTAGAGATAAAGGAAGTTTCCAAAGAATTTTTTATATGTTTAAAGTAGACTCACAGGACCTTGGGGGATGTGGATAATATTCAGCTAAGATTGCCTTTTGCCCTTAGCAAAGTGTCAACATCAAGGCAGCTGAGCTCCCAGAGGAAGGTCACTCTGCCTGCTTCAAGGACTTGTCAGTGGGTTCTAAGCAGCAAGCAAATTTAATTTTTTCTTTTGCCTTTGTTTCCCACATCAGTTTCATGCAGCTATTATCAGATGGGGCCTTTCCTCAGCTTCACAACTATTTATTTTTCTTTCTGTTTCTCTGAGATCTACGGTTGTACTGTGATTTTTGTTAAACTAACATTTGTTGAGTATAACCTTAGGGTGTTGGATACTGCACCAGTGTTCACCAGAAGACTGTAATATAGAATTTAATTACTCACAGGTCCTGAAGGAGGTACATGGTATGCCTTGAGGAGCCACACAGAGAGGTCAACGTGGGGTGCCCTCAACAGCTAGCAGCAGGACGAGGGGCACATGCTTTTATTTATTTATTTATTTATTTATTTATTTATTTATTAAATTAATGTTTTATTTATTTCTGAGAGAGAAAGAGAGAGAGGGAGAGAGAGAGGGAGAGAAAGACAGCGTAAGCAGGAGAGGGTCTGAGAGAGAGGGAGATACAGAATCCAAAACAGGCTTCAGGCTCTGAGCTGGTTGTCAGCACAGACCCTGACGTGGGGCTCGAACCCACAAACCATGAGATCATGACCTGAGCCGAAGTCAGATGCTCAACTGACTGAGCCACCCAGGTGCCCTGGCACATGCTTTTAGTAGGTTTAAATGCTTTGGGGTTCCCAGGCTAATAGCAGATTGGTATTTCAAACAATAAAGGGTGATGTTCCGGTTAACTCAGTGAGGTTTTATCCAAGAGGCCCCCAAGGGGAAGGATTTCGGAGGTAAGGTGTGTTGGGGAAGTCACATCAGGAGCTTACAATTACTTGTGACTTTGCTAGCTGTTTATCTAGGACATGTTATCTAGGGCACGTGGGAGAGGTTAGTGTCAGTTCAAAGTCACTGAGGCCTCATGACCACACAAAATGAATGCCAAGCCAGCAATATTATGGAGCAGGTTAGCTAAATTCTCAACAGATTGGGACTCCTGACAGTCACAGGCCCCTGTCTCAGGATACCTGGTGGAAGCCTTCAGGGGTTAAAGGTTAACACACCAGGAATCAGCTCCTTGACCAATAGGCTGAGTGTTACTAGTTCTATGCCAGAAATGTCAGTGCAGTTGGTCATCACTGCCCACGGCTGCACGCATCCTTCCCTTCATTTCTCATGCCTTTCTGTCTAGCCCTACAATGTGCTCACTGGCACCATTTCCCAAAACAAAACTGCACAGCAAGCTCTGTCTTTGGTGCCATTTTCTCCTGAAAATTAGGTTAAGAAAATTAAAAAAAAGCAGTAAGACAAATTATCAGTCTTTCACAACTTTTAAAGATCTATAGCAAATAGTATGGAAATATCAGTGACTATATAGGAAAAAAAAATACAGTTACACTTTATACTACCATGGTTTGTTACTTACTTTCATAATTGAAGGGATGCTAAATTTAAGTTCAAAGTTAATGAAAACCAAAGATATCAAAGTTATCCCCATCCCATTTTAAGTGCCTTGCTGAATTGCATCAATGGACCCATCAGTTAGAGACTGATATAATAACCAGCATAATAACTGATTTTCATAGCAAGCTCACTCATGAGTTGCTATAATCTTATTAAGGAACTAACATTATTCATTACAAAGCAACTTGTTAAATGTAGTTGCATTTTTAAGGGATTCTAGCTGATCTTTTTAATGTCATCAATCATATGTACAAAGTGCATATATATATTTTCTTAATTATAGGCAACTTTAAAACTTCTATATGGCAGGTTTTGTTGTTTATTATGTATACAGGAGTTAAAAAGAGAAAATAAATTCAACTCTTGTCTCAACTGACTTGACTAACAAGTTCAGGAAGCTGGCGTGGACACAGGTCAGCAGAAGGATTCCTTGTCCTAATGGGGTAGAGTAGGCTAGGAGGTGACATATCCACTAAGGTATCTCAGGTAATTCACTTAACCATATACACTCTTGGAAACTTACTTGCAAATTAAAGAGGATATAACCCTTTTGCAAAATGTTTATCAGAGTGGTTTTACTTATGAAAGATTTTTTATGCAAGTACACTAAGTGCACTGAGTGGAAGAAAAAGCATGGACACTGCTTTATAGAAATTATTTTATTGGTGAGATGAGAAACCTTTACATGAAGCAGATGGAGGACTGGGATCTGTATAACAACTGAAGGGAAAAGATGTGGAAATACCATCAAATAGCTAGTCACAGTCAAATCTGGACAATGGAAACTCTCCCCACCTGCCCCAAAAGAATTACAGTAGCCTAAATAATATCTTTGCTGATGAAAGTTAGATAACTTGCCTTTCAGTTAAGAAACAGAACCACCTCATGCCAGTCAGAGTGTATAAAATGAGCAAATCAGATGCTGGCGAGGATGTGGAGAAATGGGCACCCTCTTCCACTGTTGGTGGGAATGTAAACTGGTGCAGCCCCTCTGGAAAACAGTGTGGAGGTTCCTCAAAAAATTAACAGTAGAAATGCTCTATGACCCAGCAATAGCACTGCTAGGAATTTACCCAAGGGATACAGGAGTGCTGATGCATAGGGGCACATGTACCCCAATGTTCATAGCAGCAGTCTCAACAATAGCTAAAACATGGAAAGAGCCTAAGTGTCCATCAACTGATGAATGGATCAAGAAGAGTGGTTCATCTATACAATGGAATACTACATGGCAATGAGAAAGAATGAAATCTGGCCATGTGTAGCAATATGGATGGAACATGGTGTTATGCTGAGCGAAATAAGTCAGGCAGAGAATGACAAATACCATATGTTTGAATGTATACGAGGATTAGAAGGAACTTAAGGGAGGACCATGGGTGAGAAGAAGGGGAAAAATAGTTGGGGAGAGGGAGGGAGGCAAACCATGAGAGACTCTTGAATGTCCAGAACAAACTGAGGGCAGATGTGGTAGAGGAGACGGAAAGGGGGGTGATGGGCATGGAGGAGGGCACTTGTGGGGATAAGCACTGGGTGTTATATGGAAACCAACTTGACAATAAACTATGAAAGAAGAAAGAAAGAAAGAAAGAAAGAAAGAAAGAAAGAAAGAAAGAAAGAAAGAAAGAAAGAAAGTAAGAAAGAAAGAAAGAAAGAAAGAAAGAAAGAAAGAAAGAAAGAAAGAAAGAAAGAAAGAAAGAAAGAAAGGAGGGAGGGAGGGAGGGAGGGAGGGAGGGAGGGAGGAAAGAAAACAGGAAAGGCACCTGGGTGGTTCAGATGGTTAAGTGTCTTACTCTTGATTTAAGATCAGGTCATAATCTCATGGTTGGTGGGTTCAAGCCCCACATCAGGCTCTGTGCTGATGTTGCAGAGCCTGCTTGGGATTCTCTGTCTCCCTCTCTCTCTGTCCCTTTTCCACTCGTTCTCTCTCTCAAAAGAAAGAAAGAAACATTATTTAAAAAAAAAAAAAAAGAAACAGAGCAGGAAAAAGGGTCTGATCAATACATAATGAATTCTCCTAGATTCACAGATTGGAAAAGCTATTCCTTCTCTGAAAAAGATGTCATGACGGAGCACTCTTCAAGTGGAAGGAAAACATAAAAGTGGGAAATACCTGCACCATGTATCAGAAGATGAGAATTTTTATGTCAACTTGCGTCTGTAAAAGATTCAGTTTCCTCTACAAAATGAAGCAAAGCATACTGATAATATGTATCAATTAGCAGATTGAAATAGTAGATAAGATGAAAGGGAAAGACTTGATAGAACAAGATCAAAGCAAAACCTCAGTTCATTATGGCAATCCAGTCACCGGCAGAAGAGGAAGTCAGGAAGGAAAAAAACTAAATAAAGAGAGAGAAATTTACTAAAAAATTTAATAAATAATGAAATCTTGCCATTTGCAAGGACGTACATAGAGCTAGAGTGTATTATAATAGCTAAGCAAAATAAATCAGAGAATCACAAATACCATATGATTTCACTTATAAGTGAACCAAACCAAAGGAACAAAACAAATGAACATGGGTGAAAAAAGGAGAGAGCAAACCATAAAACAGATTCTTAACTAGAGAGAACAAACTGAGTGTTGCTGGAGGAGGTGGGGGATGAGCTAGAAGAAGGATGGGAATTAAGGAGGGCACTGGTGATGAGCACTGGGTATTGTATGTAAGTGATGAATCACTAAATTCTACTCCAGAAACCAACATTACACTATATGTTAACTAACTGGAATTTAAATAAAAACTTAAAAAAGGAAAAAAAAGAAAGAGGCAAGTTTGACATGCAGAGGATTCACTGCTAGTGTGATGATGAGTTCCTACAAGACAACAAAATAAAATAGTCCTAATGAAATAGTGATTTCATCATAGTCTGAGTTGGTGGGTGATTTTAGCATGCAAGAGAAATTAGAAAACATAGAATCTGGGCAATGCAGTTGGTGGCCTGGGAATTCAGACGCGAGACCACAAATGTCACAAACCCAGACTTTCAGAGTTTAAAACACAAGTGCTAATTTGTTGGGATGAGCACTGGGTATTATATGTAAACCAACATGACAATAAACTATTTAAGAAAAAATAAATAAAACACAAGAGCTAGATGAGATGAATGGCAAAGCTGAGTTGATTCCCTGTCAGAGAAGTATAAAGGCTCCTCTCCACGAGGTAGAATTTGAGTCAGATTTTTGTGGAGCTGAGTTTTGTGTAAGGATTAAATTGGTATCCTTTGTAAGACAGGGTGAGTAGAAGAAAACAAGCTGCTCTGACACTAAGTAACACTACATTTATATTTTAAAATCAAAGAACCTCAGGTTTGGAGGTGTCTTTAAGATCATATTCAATTTCTGCATTATGCAGGACTGACTCCAACTTAAAAGAAGATCATTGTGAATTGAAGTCCAGAGGAAGGCAAGGAATGACTTTTTAAAAATAAAAACCTTCGACTACATTGAAATAGCCTTGGAGTTATTTTTAAATTCTGCCTTAGCCAAAGAATTTCCAACATCAATAAATATAAAGGATTCAGGTTATCATCTAACATTTTTATCAATTGAATATGTTAGATAAATTTCTTTTTGATAAAAAGTTAAGATTTTTTAAAGATTTCTTTCATTCTTCATAGAGTGTAACTTACTAATCATTTAAATACCATAAAATTCCCATCAATGCATGACATTTTAAAAAATGAATTACATCAGTTGCTTTCTATAAAAGGAACATTTTAGTCAAATTTATGTTTATATATATATGGAAAGTAAAATGAACAAACTTCAACTATATTTCTACAATTCATTTTCTTTAAAGTGGAGGATTATGAAGGAAATGAATGTCTAATTATATAGTATCATTTATGTTCCATATTTCAAACACTAGAACAAAGACATAATAGCATTCCAATGGTTGATCATTGTAATTATTTGATATTTTCATATAATTACTATTCAAAAGCAGAGTATAAAGGAAAACTGGAATGCCTTAGGGTGATATATTATTCATTATGCTATAATAAAGAATATATGTGTTCTTTTCCCTGGTTCTTTATGCAGAGCTTCAAAATCCCTTGGAACTTCCTAAGTAACAGAAGGGTCTTTAGTTATTTCTAATGAGCCCCCTTTAGATTATATACTTGAGTTTATGTTAAGAGATTTTTCAAGGGGTGCCTGGGTGGCTCTGTCAGTTAAGTGTCTGACTTCGCTCAGGTCATGATCTCGCGGTTCATGAGTTTGAGCCCCGCGTTGGGCTCTGTGCGGATAGCTCAGAACCTGGAACCTGCTTCAGATTCTGTGTGTGTGTGTGTCTCTTTCTCTCTGCCTCTCCCCGACTCATGCTCTATCTCTCCTTTCCTCAAAAATAAACAAACACTTTAGAAATTAAAAAAAAAGAGAGAGAGAGATGATTCAAGATGGGTCATTAAATAGTGTCAAGGGAGAGACTGGCCATGTCAGAAAGACCAAGTTCTTGACTAGAGGGTTGGAACTTTCAACTCCGTCTCTCAAATTCCAAGGAGAGTAACGGGACTGGAGATTAAGTTCGATCATGTGGTCAATGATTTCATCAGTGTTTCCTAGGGAATGAAACCCAAATGAAGTCTCTGTACACTGAAGTCCATCGGAGGTTTCAGGTTGCTGAATACACTGATGTCCTGGGAGGGTGGTGTTCCTGGATTCTACAGGCAGAGAGGACAGAAGCTCTGCACCACCCTCCTCCCTTGAGACTGTGCCTTATCAGTCTCTTCCATTTGGCTGTTGTTGAGGGTAACTAAAATCATAATAATTAAGTATAGCATTTTCAGTGAGCTCTATGAGTTTTCCTAGAAAATTACATAACCTGAAGGGGTGTCATGAGAATTTGTAGTCCAACTGGAGAAAAATGGAAGTAGCCTGGGCCACCTGGTTGTGGCTGGAGGTTGACATAAGAGCAATCTTGCTGTAGTCCTGACCCTTTAACCTGCGGGATCTGATGTTAACTCGAGGTGTATCACAATTGGATTGAATTGCAGGATATCCACTTGCTGCCCAAGAATTGGTGTCAGGATACATTCATAAATGTTAAATAATAAACTAATAACTTATTTTTTTTACAAGCAGATATATCTTTGTAGGCATTCCAACATTAAGTGTTATGAAACTAAAATTCCATATGAAGAAATTAATCCTATATTTGGCATATGGTAAGAATACAGCAAATGTTACTATGGAGAAGCATAAAGCTCTTGGTTATTTGTTCAAGTGACTTTAACTTTGTTCTTTAAATTAATGAAGAAAGCTGAATCATATCTATGTTTTTGTTTGCTGTAAACAACCACCTGCCTTACATTTTGAACAATAACCTTCTTAACATTCTCTGCCATCATGCTTCATTTCTCTAACTCCTCCTTGTCCTAAAGTTACAATTTATATATTGTAAAGTGATTTATAAAAATATATATTGGGTCTTAATCTTCATTTCTTACAGAGCTCCTAAAACCCTGGAATTCCCTAAGTGTTAAGAGGGATAAAGGTGTCTTGATATTCATAACAAACCATTTTCAATCACACCTGACTTTACTATTGGAAAGCACCCAAAGATGGGAGCTGGTTGTCAGGAGAACCAACAGTGATTAGAGGATTGGAATTTTCAGTTTCACCCCCTGATTTCTGGGAAGGGGAAGGAGGCTGAGGGGTGAATCAATCACCCATGACCAATGATTTAGTCAATCATGTCTATATCATGAAACCTCCAAAAAACACCAAAAGAATGGAGTTCTGAGGGCTTCTACATTGGTCAACACATAGGGAATTGGGGAGATTGATAAACTGAGAGACCATGGAAACTCTTGCACCCCTTCCCACATACCTTGCCCCATGCATCTCTTCCATCTGGCTATTGATTTGCATCTTTTCATGTCCTTTATAATAAACTGGCAATATAATGAGTAAATGGTTTTCCTGAGTTCTGTGAGCTGCCCTAGAAAATTAATATAACCCAAGGAGGGGGTTGTGGGAATCTCTGACTTATAGTTAATCAGTCAGAAACACAGGAAATCTAAACTTGTGATTGGCATCTGAAGAGGTCTTGTGGGACTGAATCCTTACCCTGAAGAATCTCCAGGTAAATAGTGTCTGAATTGACTTGAATTATAGGATACTAGCTTGTGTTAGAGGATTTCTTGGTTGTGTGTGGGGAAAAAAAAAACCCATCCATTGGAATTGGAATCAGAATTGTTATATACCTAACTGAGGGCATATGTTTCCACAGAAGCTTGTAATCATGCATTAATTATAATTTCTCATTTTTATATTTATCTTTCTCCATAAAAATAACAACAATGACAACTGTCATAATAACTGAAACCTTAAAACAATATCAGTCAGTTTTCACTGCATGAATACATTTGAACTCCTTAATTCCTTGATTCATGTCTTCATTTCTTTTTTTTTTTTAATTCTTTTTAATGCTTTATTTCTAGGAGAGAGAGAGAGACAGCGTGAGCAGGGGAGGGTCAGAGAGAGAGGGAGTCACAGACTGAAACAGGCTCCAGGCTCTGAGCTGGCAGTCAGCACAGAGCCTGACGCGGGGCCCGAACCCACGAAGGCGAGATCATGACCTAAGCAAAAGTCGGACGCTTAACCGACTAAGCCACCCAGGCGCCCCTCATCTCTTCATTTCTACATTTGTCCATACTAGTATAAAGTACCAGGATATACAGTATGTATAAGAACACCAATGTTGTAAAAGTTAAATATGTTTATATTTTGAAATGCCATCTTCTGTCTTGATGTGGCAGTATATGTGTGGAGTGTGTGTGTGTGTGTGTGTGTGTATACGTAATTATATAGAAATAGGATGTAAATCTGGAGGAGGGGTAGATGGCTTCTTCTTGATTTCATTGTATCTTGTCTTGAAGAATCTCTGTTATCAAAACTGATTTGAAATCCAATTAAGATGAAACTCTGATATTCAATGAATTTAATCAATTGCAAAGTCCCATTCATACATGCAAGTAGATACATATACATATCTCTTGCACATCTCCCATAAGAGAGTTTTTTGTAAGTATTTTGTTGTGGTCTTAGTGCTTTTAGTAGGGCAAATCAATAAGATCTACAAAAACTAAACTTACAAACTGAAAAGAAAACTGACAATTCTTAACAAGCAGTTACTAGTAGCCAGGCTCTATGCTAAATGCAACGCTGATGGTATTGTAAAAACAATTGAGATAGCAAGTGTGTTATTTAAATTTAGTCTTTAAAGATGAGAAAATGGAAGCTTTAAAATGGTTAAGAAACTTTTCAGAGATCACACATTTAGGAGATGGGGGAGCCAGGCTTCCAACCTCCAAAAATACCTTCAGAGCCTCCAAAACTGGTAACAATATTATATTGCCTCCCATAGAACAAGGTACGGCATAGTTGCAGATACTGGGAAAAAGAAACCTAGAAAGCCTTTAAAAGCAGTGAGCGATGAGCGCTTAATAAAATGAAAAGGAGGCATTTTCAGTGCTGTTTCCAATTGAATGAGTGACATACAATGATTTTCACAGTTCATTTGATAATACATCCTAGCTGATTTAATTATTTCCTCCTTGATCATTTTTTTCCCATCATGTTTTCACTAGAAGAGAATATATTTGATCTTGGATGAATAAACCATTTTGTTAAGAGGATGTACCAAAGACAAAAGGTTTAGTTGATCTAGAAGTAGTGTATTTATTAGGATGTTATCTTTTATCCAAGCTTGTCTTCAGTTATATACATGCAAAACTTCAATTAAATAATATATCTGCAGACACTTTTTGTAATCATTTCATTTGTGAGTTAGTGAATCTATCAAAAACATTTATGCATTCAATGCTTAGTGTTCAGTGTTATGCATTCACTTAATTGTTTTATTTTACGCAATTTGCCATGATCTAATAGAAGAAGCAAAATACATTAGCTTCTTTTCTATTTAGAAGAATTAGAAATGTTAATATATAATTATAATGTAGTGTGATGAGAGTTATAAAAGAAAAACATAATTAAATGAACAACTAAATGCACCTGCTGGAGAACAGAATATAGGTCTGTAATCTTTTCTCAAGTAAATTGGCATCAGTTTTCAGTAAAATGATATACACCTATCAACTCTCCCACTACCTCTCACTTGGCCAGGAATTCAACTGATAAAAATAAAATATCTGGTAAATATGGGAAATGTTCAAGAACTATTGGACAAATATTAAAAATTTATAAAGATTGCATTTGTTATTAATCCTGACTTATTTTCTCTAACTCATTTATGAAGTTTCAGCAAGATAAGTTATGCTTAATTCTTTGTCTGTTCATGAAATCTGGGTGGAAATGTGGGCAGAAAAATAAAGTATTCATTTTGAGTATTTGGATAACTTTATTAAGATAAGTATCTTATCCTTTTTGGTGCACAACTTGGAAAAATATATGAATTTTAAGTTCGGAGGGAAAGAGCATTTTAAGTGGTTGGTAATTTTGGTTTCTCTACAGAATGAAATAATCAAGATATTGTTTTTTGTTGAAGCTAAATAATGACTTGGTAGAAGCCAAGTGAAGTAATTAGTTTAAGTTCTCTTTAAACTAATGAAGTTATAGGATAATGGTCTTTTTGTGAAAGAAATCCCTTGAGTGATAACTGAAAGCATTTGACTGAAAATATGTACTATGTAATTTATCTATTTATGTTAATTTATTCAGCATATATCAAATATAGAGGTTGTTTCTGATTAGTTTGCATTATAATTATTTTTGATTTGTATAGATTCTAGAAGGTTTCATAAATAACTTTCTGATTAAACTCTATGATATGTATGGAAGTAAGTTGCAGTTCAAATTATTTAATGCTATTTAAAAATATAATAACACTTAATGAATATTAATACATAAAAGCTTATTTGAAGATATGTTTTACACTCTTGCTTTCCCTGATGTATGTCTTTTTTAAATATGATAGTTTAAGGAAAATAATCAATATTGGTTTTAGTTTATAATTTCAATCATTAGCAATGATAATATATATTTTTTATTTTTATTGGCCATTTGTTCATTTAAGAATTTTCTTTATATATTTTATAAATTATAAAATTTATTGGCATAACGAAAGGGTATTTAATTAACTTGTATATCTCCTAGGGTCATTAATGATACTCTTTTAGTGTTTGTTTAGTGTTTCAATATACTTTAGCATTTTACCACTTTTACCATTTTAACTATCTGTATAATGCTTAATCTAGAAATGTTTGTACTTTATTTATATAGTCAACCCATCAAAATATAGTTTGGAGTATATTTTAACCCTTAAAAAGGTAATTTCTTAATCTATAATCTGTTAAATTCTCACTAATAGTAACTTCTACTTTCAAAACTTAATTTAATTTTTAATTTTATGTTAAATATTTAATTGATTATAATACTTTCAATGTCCAGCATAGTGAGGATACCAACATAAGGATTGTCGAATTCTAAAATTTTAAGACCTTAAAATTTTTTCCTCTATTTTTTCCCCAATCCACTGTCTCAATATTAGCTCTTTTTCATATCATTTTTCATTGCTAACTGCTCTCTTGCTGTTCTGTTTACACATATGTTCATTTCTTACACTGTCAAGAGTGTCAGCTTCTAAGAAAAGTATACCAGATCACTTAATTCCTCAGCAAAAATGCAACACCACCATTGGCTCTCCATCAGCTAAAGTATCAATATCTGAAGAGCAAAGCCCTTAACATGGATTGTAAGGTCCTTCACAATCTGACCACTAGATTACTTCCCTGGAGAAAATTATTTGCTTTTTGTACTCCGTATAACAATCATGACATACATAATAACACTCCAAAATATGCAATGCCATCTTACATTTTCTGACATGGCCTTCCCTCTGCCTAAAATGTCTACTTGCCGCAATGTACAGTTTTCTCTTCTGCTTGAAAAAGGGCTAATCATCTTTCAAACCCCAATAGCATATCACCCCTTTTGTTAAAACAGATAGCAACTTTATTTCAAAATCCTTAAGTAGTACCTATTTTAAGCTATTTAGTATTTATTTACCACACCATGTTATATATCCAGCAATTTGTAAAAGATATGGAAACCTGAAGATAATTATAATATATTGGCAATGGCATACATGGGGAATGGGAATTTCCAAAATTAGTCATCCTTTATTTTTCCTATAAGGTATTATTTTCAAAGTATAAGTGTAACTACAATATCTCTGGCCTCTATACGTTCACACATTTTTTTTTCTCTTGAATGTAGATGTTGTCTAAGTTAAATGATTATATAGGGGAAAAATGGATTGATATCAGCCTCTATTTAAAACCTAAATTTCTCAGAAACAAGGATTGCAATTTCTCATGAATATTCTATGCCTCAAGAATGTATTTAGCCTGTGTTCCCACACAATTTCTCTTTGTATGTTGATAGGCAGGCAACATCCTCATATGCTCATTTACCTCATAATGTGTTATTTCCCTGCATATTCTGAAGACACTGCAAATTCAACATACCCCAAACTGCATTCAGTCATTTTAAATCTCTAACTACTTCTCTTCTCTTTCATATTTGACCTCATGGATGACAACATCATTTACCATTAGACACCCAATCTTGAAACTTTGAAAGTTAGTTATATTTGACCCATTTTCCCTCCCTCTCACCTTAAACATCACAGTTAATCACCAAATCTTGACATTTTCTCCAGCAGTATCCTCCTAATTGGGTTTTCTGCTTTCAATCCTGCACTATTACATAATTTTCCTCTGGGTAAACCAGAATTGCTTTTCTAAGTGACTTATGCTATCAGTTCTTGTTAATCCCGCAGTGGTTCTCAGGACCAGCTCTTTCCCACCTGGGTGGTCTCTGTGCCCACCACAATATCTGTCATATTGGAGTAGTTTGCAAGGGGCCCTGGAGTTATATTTAGTTATCAGAAAAGTGCATTTCAGGAATGTAATTGGATAAGACAAGCATTTTACGAAGACAAGAACTAGCATAAAATGTGGACACCTCTGAAAAATTTTGGCTTGGTAAAAAAACAAAACTCATGGTAAGCAATCATCTACAAGTCTCTCATTGTGATGTTTGGTAAGGATTTGGAGTCACGTTCCCAACTAGCTGACAAAGCTATGGTAATAATATATTTTTGATTAAAGAAATGCTTTCTCTCTTTAAGTCTGGATCTACATTAATTTTTGATTAGTGATGTTACCATCTCTTGCCAAATATGGCATCATTCAAAATACCTACTCCTCGCTAAATTTTAGTGACTTCTTAAAAGGATAAAAATAGTTTGTATGGAGGATTTCTAAAATCTATAACCCAATAATTCTATATTACACAGCTTTTATTGGAAATAATACATTTAAAAATGCTCTAGCCTTTTCCTTTCATTTTCTTATATTGTATTTTATGTGTGCCATTTAACCATATTCATAGGCCAATCACAGATAATATTAAGTGAAATTTGAAGTCTCCATGGGAGAAGCATTTTAAAGTGCTATTTGAGGGAATTAATTCAAATACCCTTTGTTTCTCTCTTTAGTTCTTTTATGTTTAAAAATATGATAATTGTTAATGGATGAAAATTGTAGCTTAGCTTATGATCCCAGCCACTCATTGTGACCTCCTTCATCTCTCTTTGATCCTAAAGAATGGCAAATCTAGTTAAATTAAGCTCATTTCATTCTTCAACTTCTCCTTCTTCTTTGATATTTAGACCTTGTTTATATACTTAACGATCTTCTACAATTTGGATTCTTGGAGCATTGCATTTTGATTGTGATTATGAATTCATGCAATTTTAAAATCTTATCATAAATATTGTTACTTGAAAACTTTTCTCCAGACTCATGTGAAGATTTGTATTTGCTTTTCCCTTCAAATTTAATGGATTATTGTACAGGAAACCATAAGTTTAGGGAAGAGAAAGAAAAAGAAAACCTAAGCCAAAGTTCAGGGTTTTCTTTTTCCAAACTACATGATTTTGCTATGAAGATGTCTCCATATGAAGCAAAGCTGCCTTGTCAATAAGAAAATCCTTAATGGGCTGACCTTTGGCTTGTGGAGGGCCCAAACTGAAATTCAACAGGTTACTTTTAATTAGTTAAGCTGTCATTTCAAAATAAAATAGTGAAACAAAGTCATAATTCTGGTAGATGTTTTCTTCAATCAGGATTTGGAAAAGCTGGCAGGAGGCAATGCTGTCAAGCTTTAATGACTTCTTGAGCCTGAGTGACAACACATTTCATTATAAGTAGGTCAAGGTTAGTTTGTCACTCTGTGGCAGCACAAATTCATGCCACTATCCCTAGAACATATATCAGACTGAAATCAGAAAAGCTAAGGAGAAAGCATTAATGTTATAAATTCATTTCTGTTTCCCATCAACAATTTATAAAATTGGCAGGAGTAGTGTTGTAAACTGAAAGCTTAGAAAACCAAAACAATAAGATATTCACAATTTATGTATTTCTATAAATGCTATTTAAACGAATCATTAAATTGACAAACTCAAATAATGTACACATCATTTTTGTTTCTCAACTATGGAAAAGATCTTAATAAGTTTACAGGCTATTTGACTTGATTATTGATTTGATTATTTTGTCAATGAATATATTTATTAACATTTTATGAAGGAAGAAAGTTTCAAACTGTGGGATTTTTAATTGTTGGTTAAAAAAAACAGCCAGTTTATTTTTAGTGGTATAGTAGTTTCCTTGCTATGGTAAAGTTCATGGAAATATTGGATATGTTTTTTTTTCCTAGAATTCACTACCCACTTTTTTGTCCCTACTGTGTTTCTCCTTGACTAAAGAAAAAGAAGGAAATGATTAAATTTGCCTTTATCTTGCTGTTACTTGAAACTACCCCTCAAGCTCATCCTTGCTCAGCATTGTTTTCTCCTAAGCAATTTTTCTAGTAATTACAGGAAAATATCAACCAATAAAAATAAACAGTTGTAAGCAAATGTATGCTTACATTTACATTATACTTACAGTATGCTTACATACTGTACGCACACATATTATATACACTGACATGTAATAGTCCAAGAAAGCCAAAATAGAAATGAAAGTAAATCAAATGGATTCTGTTCAGTTTTTAATTTTGAACTGTAGTGACATGGCTTTATTTTCAGCCTCTGAGTGTGGCTTTTTTAAAAATAGAAATAAATAGGGGCGCCTGGGTAGCTCAGTTGGTTAAACAGCCAACTTCAGCTCAGGTCATGATCTCACGGTTGTGAGTTCAAGCCCCACACTGGGCTCTGTGCTGACAGCTTGCAACCTGGAGCCTGCTTCAGATTCCGTGTCTCCCTCTCTCTCTAACCCTTGTCTACTCACACTCTATCTCTTTCTCAAAAATAACATTAAAAAAACTTAAAAAAATAAGTATATGTAATTTATAGTCTCTGAGGAAAACAGAGAGTTGTTGATAGAAAAGTAAGCCTCCACAAACAAACCAATGTAAATATTTTGTTGTATTTATTTCTAGTATTTCTCATATACTTTCATTGGAAAGTATACTTTTCCAGTATTTCTCTTATACTTTTCTTGGAAAGTATACTTTTCATACTTTTCATTGAAAATCCAGTTTTCCTACACCTGGGTGGCAAAATCAGTTCTCCTGTACCTGGGTGGCAACTTTATGGTAAATTCAGCTTTCAGCGACAATTTATAGAATTGAGTTTGTTTGGCCTTGAGGTGTACTATAGGTCAAACAATATTAAAAAATGAAATATTCAAATTGCATTGGTTTTAGATATGTTCTAATAAATAGTGCATCCCCACTAATTTTATATCTGGCTTCAGGCCAACACCATCTGTGCTTAAGTTATATGCACTCAGTGCATTATTTGGCACCCTATCAAAGAGATGCTTACCCCAAATAAAACAGGTGTCTCCTAAGAGAATCGTAACTTCTGGCCATTTCTTTGCCAGTAAGAGGTTTACTTTCAATCCTAACTTCAAGAGCTCTTCCCCATCATAAACATAGTTATATCTAATTTATCAAAAATTGTTACTTTATGCCAACACAGATTAGTGACCTACAGCTGAATGCAACATGCTTTTCTATTACAAAATAATCTCGTATAATAATAATAATAATAAATAATCCAGTTGATACACAATGTTGCATTACTTTCAGGTATACAGCATAGTGATTCTTATGGTAAATGTCTTTCTTTAAAGACAAACTGCCACTCATTCTTTTAAGGCACCAATGTGCCCTGAGCACTTATAAGTGGTTTATAAATATTGATTTATTTAATCTTTCCAAAAACACTGTGGTAATTATTATTACATTCATAAAATAAGAATATACACATATATTAAAATGGAAAAACTATGTTATTATGTTTATTGGAGACTTTTCCATCCTTTCTCATTTTTTTAATGTTTTATTTATTTTTGAGAGAGAGAGAACACACACGGTGTGAACAGGAGAGGGTCAGAGAGGGAGGAAGACACAGAATCTGAAACAGGATCCAGGCTCTGAGCTAGCTGTCAGCACAGAGCTCAAACCCACAAACTGTAAGATCATAACCTGAGCCGAAGTCTGACGCTTAACTGACTGAGCCACTCAGGCACACCATTCTTTCTCATTTTATAATTGACTGTCTATCTAATCCTAGGACCACCCAAACATTAATACTGGCTATTAGACAGAAAGGGAACCAGAAGAGCTTTTTCTTATTCTTAATAATTATAATAAAAATAAATGAAAGGAAAAATACATGGAGACACTGGTTTTGGGGATTTTTATCTGAAACTCTTCACCAGCTTTGTTTATATAAAGCCAAAATACTATGTTAATTTATCTGAGTAAATTTTTATTTCTTGTTTCTGAAACTGTTCATTTTTGTTTAGGCTATTTTAAAATCTCAAACCATATCTTATCAAGGTTATCAACTACAGAAGTGCCAAATATTGAATTTATATTGATAATTATCTAGAAAATAATGTAATTGTAACATGTCCCTATAATTTTAAAATATTGTTTGTTTCCCAATATTATTAGTAAAAAGCACAAAAAGACTTGATTTGCAGCCCATTCAAATTACTATTCTGTTATTTTTGTTTCCTTTACATAAGAAATGGAGATAGCTCCATTTTGCATTTTATGAAAACTACCTAATTATTAAATAGAAAAATCAATTTAAAAAACATAATTTATACACAATTTAATTTAATATTTTCTTGATTTCAATGTGCAAAATTAAACAATGAAATGTCCAAACTAAAAACTGATTTATTGCATAGTAGTTTTTCACTCTGCAGGTGTATGGTCTTTTACTTTTAAAATAATTTAATGGCTTTTAAAATTACTTACTATAGGATTTCTACTAAAGTTCTGGAATTGGGCCACGTAGCTAAAAGCAGTGCCAGAGCTCAGAATTTTATAGTCACACAAAAGGCACTTATTAGATTTTTAAAACTACTGTTAAAATGTTTATTTACTTTCAGAGAGAGAGAGAGAGAGAATCTCAAGCAGCCTCCTGCTATCAGCACAGAACCCGATGTGGGGCTTGATCACATGAAATGTGAAATCATGACAGAAACTGTGAGATCATGACCTGAGCTGAAATCAAGAGTCAGACACTTAACCAACTGAGCCATCCAGTGCCCCTTAAAACTATTTATACAAAGTTCTTTTAGACACATGAGTACGACTATCCAAACTCTCCCTTTCCTGCTGATACTAAAAAGCTGCATCTCCAGACCAGAATTTTTAAAAACTTGAAAGTTCTGGCACAAGTGGCTTCTTCAGATCATCGATTAAAATGTCCAATAATGCAGGGCCAGGAATGATACTTTTTGGCACAACCACCAAAAACCATTCCAGCCACACATTGATCTACTCAACAGAAAGAGGTATTCAATATAAGACATATTAGCCAAGTAAATTTCTCTACATTCTTAACACACTGATGCTTCCTTCTGGTACTGTTTTCAAAGATATTTTTACTTGATTTCCTGTACAATGCATTGAGTAAAAATGACATAGTTCTGTTTCTCCTTCCTGAACCAAGTTATGTAGGGTAATAGTAGCTATTATTAACTGAGCTTAGATAATTTACATATGTCAAAGGTATTAAGGAGCTGTCCAACTTTCTCTGAGCCCATGCTCTTTTATCTCACTAGAGAATACGACCATGTTCTGAGTATGATATATAAAACATATGTGCTGAAAATGTTCTCCTCAGCTTGGTGTTTGTTCCATTTTTACAAGAGGATAGCGAAGCCTTTACCTCATTCTCCTAAAGTGAAATTCCTGCCTCACCTTTTCTATAACCTCTCCAGAAAGCACACAACACACTCGTCGAAAACGTAAAACAACAATCTCACCTGAGACAATATTTACAGAACTGATGCCACAATCAGCGCTTGTCTCTAACAAAGCTGCAACTCTTCCTTGGTTATGGGTAGTCTAGAATTTGACTTCCACGGGAAAATTGACATTCTTTGGAAGTAAAACTCATTCTATAGTTTGCCTTTAAATCAGGTTAACAGTCCTCATAGGTAAAATAACCCAACTGTCTTTCCGACCAAGCATAATGAGGTGGAGCAGAATACAGTCAAAGACAAGCCAGAACAGAGTCTTAGTTCTTCCGTTCAGTTTGACAATATTGGTTATTAGATTTTAATTATATTTTGTTGTCCTGTAATTGATGAAACTTTCCTAGTCATTTCAGGCCAAGCCAGAGAGAGTGTAACATCATTCTAACATTACAGCTAAATGTGGCTATGTGTGTGTGTGTGTGTGTGTGTGTGTGTGTGTGTGTGTGTGTGTGTGTGAAGGTACATAAGCCACTGATGCTGTGGTCTCTGGGTGCAGAGATATACACAGACGAAAGGTATCCAAGAAACTTATGTTTTCATAACTTTCTTATATTCAAAAAAAGGAGTCCTTGAATTTTGTGGCATACTGTAGATTCATCCACATAGTTCACAATTGATGGGCAACATCTCCAACACCTACACATGCACATATCACACACACACACACACACACTCAGATACGCTGTATTATTTCCCAGAAAAGGCATTTAAGTATATACTCTCATATTGGAAACATACCAGATAGGTATCGATGACTGCAAATAAACCGTCTATGAATTAATATACAAAGTCTACCAGACTTCTATTAGAGCTTTGGATACATCAGTGCATAAATGCTATAGAACAACCACAGTGGTTTAGAAGATTCATCAAAATAACTTTAACAGAAATTATTTCTTTCAGTCTTAAGAATATAGGTCTATGAAGTTTAGTAATGATTTTATATTGCTAAAAAAACACATCTTTCTGAAACATAATAGCAATAGATATTAATCACCTTAGGCACTTCAAAAATTTATTTTCCCACATGCTATTATTTTTTATTATCCCATATAGTTTAGTTTATTAAGAAACACTTTTTTAATTATATAAAATCAAATTTCCTTCAGTTCAGACAGCTCTTATCATAAAAACCTAACTGTAACATTCAAAGTGGGTTAGTCTCTGACTGCAAGGAATGCCTTAATTATATTTAAACTGAACGAACTGTCTTTGCTAGGTAACCTGTCCAAAGACATGATATGCTGTAACAGTAATCAGGATTCTCTTTTCCTCAGGGAAATAAACTTTGCCTTCTGATGGCTAATTTTATGTGTCAACTTGGATTGGCCACAGTGCCCTCCTATTTTATTATTATTTTTTTTTTTTTTGGCCAAACACTAACCAAGATATTGCTGTGAAGGTATTTTTTAGATGTAACATTTATATCAGTAGACTTTGGGTAAATCAGATTGGCTTCCAAAATGTAGGTGGGGTAAGGGTCTTCAGAGAAAAGAATAAGGTTCCTGGAAGAAGAAGGAATTCTCCAGAGCAGCATTAACTTTACCCTGGGTCTCCTGTCTATCAGCTTCCCTGGGGATTTGGGGACCTGTCAGCCCATATCACCACTTGAGCCAATTTCTTAAGATAAATATATATAAACATAAATATATATTGTTAGTTATATATATTAAATATATTATGTATAATATATAATTGGTTTTGTTTCTCTGCAGGAACATATATAATATATAATTTTTATGTATAATATAATCATTATATTACTACAAAAATATTTGGGTGCTCAGATTCTGAAAATGGGGTTGATACTTCTAAGGAGAACTTCAGAAATGTTTTCATGTGGTTGCCTAAATGACACGTGAGCAAATTTTTTTGGTGCTTCCAGGTGACATTCTGGCAGAAAGAAATTATGTGAAGCCCTTTAATTTCTCTGATCCCTAATTTAACAGGCATAAACTAATTGAGTTGAAATGCTAGAAAATGAAATAAAGAGCAATGATCAGAATTCCAGTTTTCCCACTAAGTGATTAATCAAATAAAAATTATTTTTCTTTTTTATATAGAAAATGTAAATTTTGAATTAATAGACACATAAATAATTTATAAAGATTTACTATAGGGGCGCCTAGGTGGCTCAGTCAGTTAAGCGTCCGACTTTGGCTCAGGTCATGATCTCATGACTTGTGACTCTGAGCCCCGGGTCCAGCTCTGTGCTGATAGCTGATAGCTGAGAGCCTGGAGCCTGCTTCAGATTCTACGTCCTTCTCTCATTCTGCCTCTCACCCACTCATGCTCTGTCTCTCTCTCTCTTAAGAATAAATTTAAAAAAAAAAAAACATTTAAAAAAAGATTTACTGTATATTAACACAAAAAATCTTTGTAATTCTCTTTTTGTCTGGTCAATACCTGAAAACTTTTTGTAGCAGAGATGTGACAGAATCGTGGGAATCTAAGTAGGGCTTAGACATTGAAATATGAAAAGTAAAAACACAATTAAGGTACATTTTTGTGTTTCACAAAAACTAGCAGTGATGGAAACAACTAAAATGGACACTACTGATTTGTAATGAAACATGCATGTCTAATGTTTTTTAGGCACTGTTTCACATGACATTTTAGCTAGGAAGTTATCTTTGGTAGAACTATAATACAGAGGTATGACAGTGTTATATTCTTCAATAAAATAAATGGATAATTAAGATCTTTATGATCCTTTAGTTCTCGAGTCAAATGTATTTCAGATTTTGACAAAAAAAAATGAAGCCTGGCATTTTTCATCATCAAAAACTTTTATTTCTCTCTTCCACTTTGATCTTGCTGTTTGAAAGGGATAGTTGTACAATCATTTTAGAAGGATTCAGTAAATTAATGACTGGATTGTTCTTTTATAGAGTGGTAACAAACAAATTTTTATAAAACATTAAAATTAAATCCTCAAATGTTTCTCAGAAGCATTTAATTTTTTCAGTTTAATGTTGTGCAGTCATTTATTTTAAGCTGTGAATGACAATGAGAGATGGCTTGTCACAACCAGTTGTCTATTGCATCTAAAATATGAAGTAAAATTAACTGAGAATATTATATATAATGAAACTTTCAGGAAAATGAAGATAGGTTTTATTAGGTGTTTCTCAGTTGAGTTTTTTTTGTGTGAAGTATTCTAGTTTATAGAATCTTATGATTGTGGGAATGAACAAAATTAAAATATAGCAACAAATGGACTTTCTAATTCTTTTCAGCATCATGGTAAGTTAAACCTTTCTATTTGTACTTAATGCCACTTTTATATAATTTCTTAAATTTTTGTTTAATTTTTATTTTGTTAACTACATTAGGTTTTGAGCTCTGTTTCATGTTAGTTCTAATTCTTCATATAATAAGAAACTTTAAGTTCATATATTTTATATAAAATTTTGATAGGCTGAGCTCATCATTTTTGTGCCTGAATATCATATGAATTTTTAAAGATATGCTTTCATACAGGTTGTTATCAACTACTACTTTAGAATTTTCATATAGCTTATATATCCCAAATTTTTCATGGATAGTCTTGATGAAAATTAAATATTGTGTTTTTAACATTCCTTGCTCAGCAGGCATTTTGACACAATAATTTCTTCTCAAAGAAACTATCATTATGCATTACCTTTTTCTTCATAATGTTTCCAAGAATTCTACATTATTATTTTTTTATCAAGACCATATGTCTAGGGGTGTCTGTGTGGCTCACTCAGTTGAACATCTGACTCTTGATTTCAACTCAGCTCATGATCCCAGGATCGTGGGATTGAGCCCTGTGTTGGGCTCTGTGTTGAGTATGGAGCCTGCTTAGGATTCTCTCTCTCTCTCTCTCTCTCTCTCTCTCTCTCTCTCCTGCCACTCTCCCTTACTCACACACTCTCTCTCTCTCTCTCTCTAAAAAAATTGTTTAAATTAAATAAAAAAGACCATCTGTCTGGAGTTCATAACATCAGTTTATCATTTCTATAAATTTTGGATGTATTTGGCCACTGTCATCTTCAAGCCCTCTTCTTTTTCTGATTCCAAAATTATACAATATTTTGAGTGTCACCCACAATTCTTGCAAATAATAATCTTGCCTGGAAAATTAGATTTATTTAAAGAACTCAAGAGCTCCTGATTCTATGTCCTTTCATATTCACAGCGCACTGAAAAATTACAAGATCAATTATGCCATTGGAATAGAAATGTAGAATAGACATTCATTTAGCTAGTTTGTGTGGTCTCTATAGCCCAGGCTCCTCATTTGTCTCTCATAGATCATCATTCAAAAATTGATGATACTAATATATTGCCTAGGCACAATATCAATATTTAACTTTGGAAACTTGATTCTTATTAATTTTACATGTAAACAAAGATCTCTTGGGGCGCCTGGGTGGCTTAGTCGGTTAAGCGTCCGACTTTCGCTTGGGTCATGATCTCGCAGTTCGTGGGTTCAAGCCCCGCGTCGGGCTCTGTGCTGACTGCCAGCTCAGAGCCTGGAGCCTGTTTCAGAGTCTGTGTCTCCTTCTCTCGCTGACCCTCCCCTGCTCACTCTGTCTCTCTGTCTCTCTGTCTCTCTGTCTCTCTCCTAGAAATAAATAAAAATATTTTTTTAAAAAAGATCTCTTAATTTCTTCACACCCGTTAGAGTAATCGACCTCTTTCTACTAATGTTTTACCTGTTTACTTCCTATGGCAAGTGAAAAGCCTTTTGAGGGTAGAAACAATGACTCATTCACCTTCATCATGAGCACAGTAGGGAAAAAAAGATAGTTGCTTTTATTCTATTGTCTACTTATATTTTCGACTCTATCATACAAATAAGCTGAATTATTTCTAAGTTAATACCTTTACTCTTTTAAAAAAAGTCTAAAATAAAATGTCATAAATTATACAATTCAAACTCTTTAACATTAACATTAAATTACCTGTCAGGACCAGCAGCCTAATAGCTTTATTTTTCTTAAAGTCATTTTATGGTTGACACCATTTTTGAAAGTCAATGATAGTGTTTTTATATACAGTTTTTATGGTTACTTATTTCTCTTATAATTTTACACATGTATGTTTAAAATTCCAGAACATTTGAGAACATACACTCAGTGATATAAATTGACCTAAATATTTTACTTTTTTCTATATTATTGTAATTATTTGCAGTTCATAGTGATAATGTACTATATTAGAGATTTAAACTGGCTCATTTAAAAGAAAGCAGCAAATTTTAAGTGGTTTAATAATATTAGTGTTCGTGGATACAGTATATTTAACTTTCATAATTAAGCTTCTTTGATATTTTTGTTCAGTTTATAATAAGGCATTTATTGGCTTAGTTGAGTATATGTGATGTTAAAATACTGTGATTAATCAGTGATATCTACCATCTTTTTATTGATACTGATATTAAGTGCTTACCGCTGGAGGTGTCTATTGAGGTAAGGGTCTTTAGGATTATTAGTAAAGAAATGTATACACAAAAGAAATCAGTGCTTGGCTTTTACTTTATTTTGCTTTTGGGATTTACTTTATTAAGAAGGTAAATTTGATACATAAAATATTTTGGAAACTTTATAATATATATGTGGAAAACTTGTACTAAAGCTCATTAATTAGCTATTATTACTACATAGCTTTTGGCTTGCCTACAATGTAATATTTACTTTCCTTTAGTAAAATTTTTGTCAAAAATTAATTTTATTACATTTCAAAACAAGCCAAAATATATTCCAAAACAAAGAGTTTAGTGCCAATATATTTAATCAACTTATAAAGTGTCCACTATTATTTCACTAATTTTGTTTGACTGCGTACAATTGGAGGCATTCATTGACTAAAGAATATTGAGGTTATGAGGATATATATTATTTTTGTTCTATAAGACTCATGATTTAAAAATTTTAATGTTTTTTAAGTTTATTTCTTTTTTCTGAGAGAGACAGAGACAGCATAAGTGGGGGAGGAGCAGAGAGAGGGAGAGAGAGAATCTCAGGCAGGCTCTGTGCTGACAATGCAAACCCTGATGTGGGGCTTCGTGAATCCACGAAGCCATGAGATCATGACCTGAGCCAAAACCAAAAGTCCGATGCTTAACCAACTTAGCAACTAAGGTGCCCCTTTGGTTCAAAAGTTGAAGCACAGGGGCGCCTGGGTGGCTTAGTCGGTTAAGCGTCCGATTTTCGCTTAGGTCATGATCTCGCGGTTCGTGGGTTCGAGCCTCGCTCGGGCTCTGTGCTGACTGCCAGCTCAGAGCCTGGAGCCTGCTTCAGTCTGTGACTCCCTCTCTCTCCGACCCTCCCCTGTTCACGCTGTCTCTCTCTCTCTCCTAGAAATAAATAAAACATTTAAAAAAAAAAAAGTTGAAGCACATAGTTAATAGTTCAATGGGAGAAGGTCTTGTACTGTTCCTGTTTTTTGGTAAGCATTTTGATTGAAAAAAAATGGGTAGTAAAGTAATAGGATAAATTAAAATATTTTTCTATAAATAAAATAAAAATTGGAAGGACTCTATATTTCAGGTCAAAAGAGAAACATACCAAAAAGCTAACAATTAAGGGAAATCGATGAGTCTGACTTACATTGAATTTTAAGGATGTATTTGAAAGCTATACATAGGATACATAGTATAATTTAATTAATTGAAAAACAATCTATGAACAGTTGAAGTACATTTTCTTAAGTAAAAAAGTGATATTATAATTTATTAAATTATTTTTTTCAATAATGTCAATTATATCACTGGTTTATTTCATTCCATCCTCTTTCTTTTAAAGAACAAATTTAATAAGATGACTGATGTTTATTCTGATGCTTCTGAGTCCTAGACACACTATGTCTTACTCATTCACACATTTGCTGGCTCGTCAAAATTTACATTATGGTTGAAGAGGAAGAAGAAAACATTTTTCTATTTATCATAAGTTTGTAGAAGACAAGTAAATGTAAGTAAAAATTCACTAAACAAATTTGGAAGAAGTCTATAATCACTCGCATAAGTTGAGAATTGCTGATTCCTTACAGCGGGAGAAAGTAGGAGGAAAATTTGGAAATTCAGGCACTTGTTGGTAGTGATCAAATATGAAAAAAAGAAAAAAAAAGAAAGAAAAGAAAGGAAAGGAAAACCTATTGGAAATTATTTTCTCTTTTGTAAGCCTTAGACTATGGCTGATATATACCTTTTGTCTAAAGCAAGTTCTCTAATAGAAACATTTTAGTATTAAGCTAATTAAATTAATTCAGGAAAAATGAGTCTATAGATCCAAAGATACTTTATGTTTAAATGATAATGAGTCATATATAACCTGGGTGAGGCAAATATTTTAACTGAAATGACTAGATCACTGAAGCATCAGTTAGTTTTACTTGTGACAACCAAATAAATTCAATGCCACTGCCTTTCATTCTCTATGTGTGTTGTCCATTCACGTAGCTTTTTATGCATACATTTTGTATATGAACATACTGACAGATTAAATAAACAATGAGTCTTAAACTATTATAAACAAATATCAGATATAACTTAGGAATATTGATAAGGAAACAAAATTCTGGCAAAAGAACAAAACAAAACAAAACAAAAAAAACAATTTACATTTTCCCTCCAGACTCAGTAAGTCTGTAATGGACTCAGGGATCTGCACTGTAAAAACTAATGATCAGTGTTTAGATGGTCATCGACACACATTTTGAGAAACACTGTTTTAAATAGTGAAAATGTCCCTGCCTTAGTGTTCATTGTGATTAAATGGGTGACTGAAAGTATGGACATTTTTATTTTATCAAATGATTTTTATTTATTCTCTTTCTGTGATTTTTGATCACCTTGCATACATTCGTGCATTCTTTCTTCCATGAATGTGTCCATCATATGGCTGTTGAGTGTTTACCATGTTGAAATAATTGTGCAAAGTATGGGGAATAAGATGGAGGACAACATAGATAATCTGCTTTAGTTATCTAATGTTTATCTTAAAAATCTCTCCAAAACTCAGTGTCTTTAAAAAAACAACATTTTTATTATGTTTCACAATTTTGTGATTGTGGATAAAACTGGATAATTCCTCTGTTTTCTGCAGTGTCTGCCAGAGATACAGTCATCTATTCTAGGGCTTCATTGGACAGATGTAATAGTCAGCTAAGGCAGCCATAACAAAATATCACAGATTGGGTGGCTTAAACAATGGAGATTTATTTTCCATTAGTCTTTGAGGCAGGGAGTCTGTGATCAGGGTTCCAGCAAGGTCAGGATCTGGAAAGCACTCTCTGGATTGCAGATAGCTATTTTCTTGCTGTGTCTTTGTAACAGCACTCCAACTGGTCTTAAGGGCTAACTTGTTTCAAGTTTATGCAGTCCCTTGCTTGCTGACCTAAGTCCCTTGGTCTATACCAGAACCAACCTACTTTGCTGAGATTTTCAGATTACCGGTCTTGAGGAGTGAAGGACCAGACTTCCCCATAAGACAAGGTCTGACCACATTAGAAAACAGTTACCTGTTTAGGGTCTGTTTAGGGTCATAATGACATACGATTCACTGCCTGGACACCACCTTCTCCTGCATATCGCACCCTCCAACTCCATTTCCCATGCCTTCCCCTTTAAAGCCCTCCAGCTTCGCCTGGACAGAGAAAACAGTCTTTGGGATGTTAGTCCACCATCTTCTCAGTTTGCCAGCTTTCTGAATAAAGCAAACCTTCCTTTCCCACCATCACTTGTCACTCAGGCATTGATTTTTGACTGGCCAGCAGCCAAACTGGAGTTCAGATCAGGTTCTCTATCTGGCAACATCCTCATATGACAGGAAGCCATCTCTCTTCCTTTCCCTACAAGGTCACAGTCCAATCAGAGTAGGGCCCCATTCTTATGACCTATTTTAACCTCAATACCTCTCAAAGACCCTGTATCATCAGATACAGCCAGACTGGGAGTTAAATCTTCAAATACAAATCTGGCAGGGGACACAGTTCAGTTCACAGCACCAGGTATGTCTAAGATGGCTTATTTATGTACCTGACATACTACTGAGGGTGACTGGAAATCTGATCACCTGGAACACTGAGATGACTGAGCTTCTCTATTTCTGTGTGTAGTCTCAGGGCTTTTTCTTCACCATACAGCATTTCCATGTGGCCTATCCAGTGGAGTAGAAGGTCCTTTATATGTTAGGTCAGAGCTCCAAAAGTAAAAAATAAACCACTATAGGTCTTTTTAAAGGTTAAGACTGCAGCTGGCACAGCATCCTTTCTGCTTCATTTTATATTTTAAATTGATTTACAGGGCTAGTCAAGTTCAATGTAGGAGAGAAATATACAAGGTCATAAACACCAAGAGGCAAGGTTAATTGGGGCCATAAAAATCATGTTTTTTAATATATATTTTATATATTTTTAAACATATTGCACATACTTAAATTAATTATGGGCTATCTTTAGTGATTTGAAAGAAAAATGGCATTGTGATGAATAATGTAGGAAGAGTCCTACTCTGGATAGCTGGATAAGGACAACTCTTGGAGGAAAGACTGTTTAAATTAACACACTTGAAAGAAAGGAACACAAAGAAAGAAAGGAACTAATCATATCAAGACCAGGTACAAGATTATTCCAGAAAAAGGAACTAGTAAGCACAAGATTCCTGTGGTGAGAAATAATTATTTGTCCAATACTCTGTAAGGCCCTGAATATCCAGTAGTAGACAAGAAAGACAAGCTTCTGAACTCATGGAGTTGAAGTCTAATGGTTATAACAGACATTAAACAATTAATTATACAATTAGTGTTTCACTAACATTTACAAGATAATTAGGTGTTATTAAAGCTCATATTTAGTAGTACCTGACTTAGTCTGAGGAATGTAATCAACAAGTGATGAGGTACATCAGCTGTAATTTCAAAAGCTTACGAGTGCTGGATGAGTGAGTGTCCATGAATTCCAAATATTTTAGGCAATTCATTTGGCAACAACATTTTATCTGAAATGATGTGAAGCTATTTATAGCCTTTATTCATCTCAGTTAGTGTGAATATTTACACATATTACTGGAAAATTACCGCTTTGAATATGTATATTGACTCAGACTCTGCTGGGAGTGTTACATAAATTAAAATCTAAAAGCGCTTAGATTCAAAAGAAACACATATAACCTTAAAGTTTTCAGATAATGAGATGTAAACTTATATTTGCAGGTTTACCTAAGAGAACCATTTAATGATATGCTAGGGCTGAACCAGGAGGAAAAGTGTTACATGTAAGAAACGGTGACAGAATGGGTAAAACAATGGGAGAGACTATTTGCAAACAGATATGATGGGGGGGTGGCTTATATTTAGAATACATAAAGACCTCTTTCAACTCAACAATAAAAATAATAAACTGCCTAATTTTAAAAAAATGGGCAAAGTATCTAAGTGCACTTTTCTCCATAGAAGATTTATGAATTGCCAATGAGGACACGAAAAGATTCTCAACATCATTATCCATTAGGGGAATGCAAATCATAACCACAATTAGGAAACAATTTACTCCCACTAGAATGGCCATAATCAAAAAGACTGAAAACAAGAAGATCTGGCAAGGATGTAGAAAAATGGGTAATTCCTTCATTGCTGGTAGGAAAGTAAAATGGTTCAGCCACTTTGTAAAACAGTTTGGTAAATCTTCAAAAAATTAAACATAGAATTGTTATATGACCTAGAAATGTCATTCATATATGTATAACCAAAGAACTGAAAATAAACTCAAGCTAGTACACGTATATACATATTCACAGTAGCGTTTTCTCAATAGTTAAAAAGAGGAAAAAACCCAAATGGCAATCAACAGAAGAATAAATTAATTGTGGTACATACATACCATATTCAGCCAAAAAAAGGAATCAAGTATGGGTACATGTTACAACCTAAGTGAACCTTCATAACATTATGCTAAGTGAAAGAAGCCATGTTGCCAAGGATTACACATTGAGTAATATACCCAGAATAGAAAACCCATTGAGACAAAAAGTAGATTAGTTGTTGCCAAAGGACTGGGGAGATGGGAATGAGAAATGACTGCCAATGAGTATGGGTATCTTTTTTGGGAGATCTCATGTTCTAAGATTAGATACTGGTATGGTTGCATAATCCAGTAAAAATAGCAAAACTACTAAGCTTTACACTCAAAAGGATGAATTTTATAGTATATTAATTATATCTCAGTAAACCTTTCTAAAAAGAAAAAAACAACACAGGGAATGAAATTTACAACTGTATATGTTGGTAATTATAAATAAACAAATTAATATTATATGTGAAAAATTTATCAATGACTAAATGGGGATATATAAAAGCAGGGTAAAGATTTGCCCCTTTAGCCCATCTGTGTAGATTTTGGAAATTGGCACCTCCATTTAAAAAAATTTTTTTAAATCTCTTAATTATTTCTAGGAGAGAGAGAGAGAGAGAGACAGCGTGAGCAGGGGAGGGTCAGAGAGAGAGAGGGAGTCACAGACTCTGAAACAGGCTCCAGGCTTTGAGCTGGCAGTCAGCACAGAGCCCGACGCGGGAGATCATGACCTAAGCGAAAGCCGGACGCTTAACTGACTAAGCCACCCAGGCGCCCCTGGCATCTCCATTAAAAAAAAATTAAAATCCTGGACAAACTAAAAGTTAAAGACTTTTTCAGATTAACCAGAGAACTGAGGTACTGGAAAAATGCTACTCTAAAATCTGAAGAGACAAGCACATCCAGAGAGATGCAGAAACTTAGATATGCTTACTTGGAGTCAAAACCACTGAACCCATGAATTGGTAAGAACACATAAACAGTAATTTTGACAAATTCCTGGAGATGGAGTGTGGACTAGCCAAAGCAATAACTCCTGAAGATTTCAAGGACACTTGAGGATTTTTCTTCAAAGAACCTCACTAAGTGAGAACTTGAGAAAGATCATCCCCCAGTCCTGGTGGATGGAACGGAAGAGCAACTATTGTGAAGCAAACCCAGTCTCCGTAACAAAAGTCAACTATCCAAAGGAATGGAGTTCACTAGAGTTCAATTCTGAAACCCTTTCCAGCTGGTGGAGAGGAGTTTCTCCTGTCAGTGTTTCTATCTCACTAAAGAGGGTTGGAAACAATACTGTCAACAAGGATCAAGAGTTCAAGGAAATTGACGAGAGCAGTGTAGCCAGTGTAAGAATAAGTAGACCGGGGGTGGGGGGGTGACCTGGATGGCTTAGTAGGTTAAGCTTCCAACTTCGGCTCAGGTCATGATCTGGCAGTCTGCGAGTTCGAGCCCCGCATCGGGCTCTGTGCTGACAGCTCAGAGGCTGGATCCAGCTTCAGATTCTGTGTCTCCCTCCCCCATTCATGCTCTGTCTCTCTCTCTCTCTTTCAAAAATAAAAATATGTTTAAAAAAAGAATTAGGAGACAAGAAGGGAGTAGCTATACTACCAGGGAACCAGGGAACTCCCCTGGGTCATAGTCTCATAAAAAGAGACTTAGAAGATTATAGAAGATCTTCCCTTGTCCACATTCCATCATCATCACATCCACAAAGCTCCAATATACCAATCTAATAACAAACAGGGGTTGTGCTTGCTATAAGACATAGGCTTCTCTGTGAAGCAGTACATTAGAAAGCCCCAGCCAAGAAAAATATATAAACAAAGACACTAGAGGAATTTGGAGGCTCTGGTACGTATCGCTATAGAAAACATTCAACACAGTCCCCCTAGCCATATTTAACATAAATCCTCGCATTAAAGGCCTGTTTGCTTCAGTTTCTATTACCCAGTACAAATGCCCAACTTACAGCAAAACCATTACAGAGTTTGCCAAAAGGCAAGAAGCAACACAGTCTGAAGACACAAAGCAATTATCAGAACCAGACTTAGATCTGACAAAGATGTTGGAATTATTATATTGGGGAATTTAAAGTAATTTTGATTAGATGTTTTGGCCTTTAATGGAAAAAGTAGACAACATAGAGATGGTTAGTGTAAGCAGAGAGGTGGAAACTTAAAGAATTAATTGATCTAGGGGCACCTGGTAGCTCAGCTGGTTAAGCAGCAGACTTTAGCTCAGGTCATGATCTCACACTTCATAGGCTCGAGCCCTGCGTCGGGCTCTGTGCTGATCGCTAGCTCAGAGCCTGGAGCCTGCTTCAGATTCTGTGTCTCTTTCTCTCTCTGTCCCTCCCTTGTTCATGCTCTGTCTCTCTCTCTGTCTCTCAAAAATAAACTAATATAAGAAAAAAATAAGTAATAGTTACAATGCATTGGGTTACTATATAGTATTGTAGATAAATGAAATAACTTTGAAAATGTCCATAAAAATGTCCTGAAGGGTAGCAGGGAGAAATTCAGAACAATGTTTTAAAATATCTGCAGGGGCACATGGGTGGCTCTGTCAGTTGAGTGTCTGATGGCACAGATTATTGATCTCATGGTTCATGAGTCTGAGCTGCATCAGGTACTAGGCTGACAGTGTTGACCCTGCTTGGGATTCTCTCTCTCCCTCCTTCTCCGTCCCTCCCCTGAGCTCGCGTTCTTTCTCAATCTCTCTCTCTCTCTCTCTCTCTCTCTCTGTCTCTCTCAAAATAAATAACTAAACTTAAAAAAACCATAAAATAAAATATCTGCGCTATATGTGAAGTGTCATTGTGATATTTGAAGGTGAATTTAGATTACTAAAAAATGTATATTATAAACTCTGGAACAACCACTGAAAACATTTTTAAATAAGTATAAATGAAATATATGCTAAGAAAGAAAATCAAAACAAAATATAAAATGTTAAGTAAACCTAGAGAAAAAAAACACGGAGAAAGAAACAGAATAAATCCAGAAAACAGAAAACAGTAATAGATTTTATCACAACTATATCAGTAATTATTTTTAATTTGAATTGAGTGAATATACCAATTAATAGGCTCAGCTATATGTGTCCACAAGAAACTCATTTTATTTTTTTGTTAGTGTTTACTTATTTCTTGAGAGAGAGACAGATAGCAGAGTGTGAGCAGAAGAAGGGCATAGAGAAAGAGGGAGACACAGAATGTGAAGCAGGCTCCAGGCTCTGAACTGTCAGACAAACCTTGAGATCATGACTTGAGCCGAAGTCGGATGCTTAACCTACTGAGCCACCGAGGCACCTCGAGACACTCATTTTAAATATAAATATTCAACATAGGTTAAAAGTAAAAATACGGGAACAGATAAAACATATTAACACTAATTAAAATAAGACTGGAGTGACTATGTTGATTTTACACAAAGCAGTAGAATTATCAGGACGATTAGCAGAGAGTAAGAGCACTATTAAACAATCACAAAGAAGTCAATTCTCCAATAAAACATAACAATCCTGTGTATGCGCCTAATAGCAGTTCAAACTATAGGAGGCTGAACTACAAGACCAGAAAGGAGAAACACATAAATCTAATAGTTGGAGATTACAAAACTGTCAAGTCATCAAAAACAAGGAAGATCTGAGAAAGTGTCATAATCAAAAGTTGACTAACCAAAGGCAATGACTAAATATACACTGGATGGAATCCTGGAATTGAAAAAAAAGGAATTGGGGTGCTTGGGTGGCTCAGCTGGTTAAACATCTGACTTCGGCTCAGGTCATGATCTCACGGTTTGTGGGTTTGATCCTCACACTGGGCTCTCTGCTTACAGCTCAGAGCCTGGAGCTTGCTTTGGATTCTATATCTCCCCCTCTTTCTCTACCCCTTCCTCATCCATGCTCTGTCTCTCTGTCTGTCTCTCTCTCTCTCTCAAAAGAATAAATAAACATTAAACATTTTTTTTAAAAAGAAGAAAAAAAGACATAGATAAAAACTAAAGAAGCTGAAATCACATGTGGCTTTAATTAGTTAACAGTTAGCACTGTTAGTTCATTGTTTGAGACAATGTACCATACTAAATAATAGTAGGAGAAACTGTATGAGTGGACTCTATACAATTCTCATAAATTTTCTGTGATTTTAAAACTATCCTTTAAAAATGTGGACATAAAAGTTTAGCATATCTAACTTTGAAAATGGGAAAGAAGATTCGAGTTAAAAGGTTCAAATATTCTTATATTATTAAGAAAGAAGCTGGAAGTAGAGATAGTTATTAAATATATTCTTTGCCTAATTAAATACACATTCATCCTCATATACTGGTTTGTTTTTCTACAAGTGGAGGTGACCTGTTGCTAAAGAGAGCAATCATAGCAGTTGTGTTCACAATTAGCTTCTCCTAGCTATCTCTAGTGATCTGAGAACACTGCCCTTTATTGTTAACTTAAACTTACTTTCTGTATTCATGGGAAAGCATTATTCTCACTGTTGCTCCTAGTAATAAAGGACCTGTGGTGAATATTTGGAAACGATATTTGCCTAGAAGCTCCTACTGCAACACCAAAGCTCTCAAACTGTTAGTTTTCCCTAGATCCTCTCTACTCTCGTAATTATCATTTTGTGACACAGAATGCACTTTGCAGTACTTTTACTTTCTGTGGTCATTCTATTTCATTCCATGCTGGTATAACTTTGTTTCTTCAACCATGTCTCATCTCCTTTCTGTTTCATGGATTCCATACAGTTTCTGTTCCCTTAAGAACCATGCTTCTAATTTTCAAGTGCTATTATCTGTCTCTCTCTATCTCTCCCACTCTCTTTCCCTCCCTGCCCATATCTCCACAACTATCTATCTACCTATATACTTAACTTCCATCTATCTGTTATATTGTCAATTTGCCTATGATTTTCCTAAAATTGACAATTTTCCTATGATTTTCGGCATTTGTTGTGGGAAGAAAAGGCTAGGGGTGGGCAGTGTTTGCAAGCATCATTGGGAAAGAGCAATCCTTTCCACACAATTTCATGTTTGAATCATTCTCTCTGAGTCATTCTCTCTGGAGCTTCTGCCCAATGGGGCATTTAGCTTAAATCAATATTTTTATATGTTTAGCAGCTTAAGTTACATGAGCTTAAAAGACAGGAATTGACAACTTGGGCAATGTTAACATAGCAATGAGCATTACTGGTGCTCACTAAGTGACCCCGATCACATCACAATTTTGTTTCAGGTCTTTTGATGTTCTAACAGTAAATGACCTAATAATGGATAGGAATTGGTCATAAGTATAAAAAGAACCTTATTAAACTACTTACAAAATAGATAGACAATAGAAATGATATACAAATGACATATAAAAATGAGATGTACTATTCAGAAAAGTTTCTATTTTTTTTTATTTATTTTTTTTTATTTCTAGGAGAGAGAGAGAGAGAGAGAGCGTGAGCAGGGGAAGGTCAGGGAGAGAGGGAGTCACAGACTGAAACAGGCTCCAGGCTCTGAGCTGGCAGTCAGCACAGAGCCCGATGCGGGGCTCGAACTCATGAACCGCGGGATCATGACCTAAGCGAAAGCCGGACGCTTAACCGACTAAGCCACCCAGGTGCCCCCAGAAAAGTTTTTAAAAGGCATATTTATTTTTCTATATCAGTAATGGTAAAAAGTATATATTTGCTTAATAAACTAGCAATAAAAATTGGAGTTTAAATACTGTCTCTTCTAAATTAAGAAAATAGAGATACAAATTGCTCTTCTCTAGTAAATGTCTATATTGTCCAGAGATACTAAAGTGGTTTGAAATAATCAGTAGGATGATTTATTTCAACCTACATTTTTCCTTTGTTTTAATTAAACTGAATTCATATGGTTTATTCTTTATGAGATTACATTACTAGCTGGGAAAGCAAATGTTTATCTGTTAAATTATCTGTTTACTGGGAAATCTCTTATTTCTTCTTCTATACATGTCGAAAACCTCACTATATATAAAAGAGTGCAAATGATAGCATAATAAAATGTTGATACAACTATTTCTTAGTTGCCATAATACTTCATTTCTGAAAACAATTCACAGCCTTATATG
Source organism: Proteles cristata cristata (assembly GCA_017311185.1). Classification (NCBI taxonomy): domain Eukaryota; kingdom Metazoa; phylum Chordata; class Mammalia; order Carnivora; family Hyaenidae; genus Proteles; species Proteles cristata. Next base: position 810,517 of record JAESUZ010000491.1, read on the forward strand.
TACGTATTTTTATAAGATTCTGATCCAAATCAGTCCGAAGTGCCTGGTTACTCTGTTATTAATCTCTAAGAGCTATACATTTCTCAGTGATTACAAATGGATAAAAACAATATTAATTTTTAATACTCACTCTTCCTTAGTTTGCATATCATGGTCATTTTAGTTTTCATACTTGAAGATTGCCAAAATAAATGATTAAAATATAAATAGTTAATTTAACTTAAAATGCATAAAAATACATAAATCTAGGTGTGAAAATTCACATCAGATCATAATTTTTATCTAAAATGACCCAGCATTTTAGATAAAATATAAGCATATTACTTGAATCAATGAGCTCTTAAGGTCTAAGGCAAAATTTGATTACTAGGTTAAATTCAGGAGCTATGTTTCTATATGAAGCCACAGGCAATCCTACCAACAAACTGCAGTAGATAGTAAAGTCTATGAATATGCATGCACATTGATTTTAATGCCAGTCCATTCTCAGAAAAAAAGGTGTGTCAGTGATGATAGGAAGTGTTGGGTATCAATGCAGATGTCTCACCTCCACAATGAAAGGAATCCTAGCACAGTGTCCTCCCAATATTGCGAAGGCACACTTACATCTCCACATTTAAACTTTCATCCAATTGTCTCTGTTCCTACAATCCTAATTCAAAAGATAAGTATCTCTTACCTGGACCAACATAATTTACTTCCTAAACTACCATCTCTCACTTCTATAATGTTTCTTTAAACTTTTTTTTTTTCTGAAAAGTCAGTATCTGAAGAACAGATATTACACCCAAAAATACCTTTTGAATCATGCTCAGTTTTTCAGAAGCTTTTAATAATGGCTCATTGATGAAAGCAGAGATTCCCTAATCTGGTTACACTTTAAAGCTGCCTGGGAAACAAACAAACGAACAAACAAAACCTAATAATACTTTAGCCTAATCTCAGAACTTTTGGTTTATTTGGTCTGTGGTAGAGTCCATGCAAAGTATTTTTTTAAATTCCCCATATATGACTTTAATGGCAGAACAGGGTTGAAAATGCTGGATTAGAGGTTAAAATCCAGAATTCTTGGAAATATAATGCTCTCCCTATCTTTACCTTTTAGTTGGGTAGATACTACACGCACTATCAACTACAACAGGCTGCCCCCAATTCCTGAGTCCACTCAAGTGTTTTCTTTGGACTTCTTGTTCCCTTCCAATTCCTTCTAATGACTAAATCCATCTAAAGGATCAGTTTAAGACTCACCATGATGAAACATGATTGAATCACTTTTATCTGCTTCTTGTGAAAATCATTATAATTTTATTCTGGTTCTTTGTGTTTATATGTTTCCTAATTGATTGTAAAATCTATTGTTGCTAGCATAACAGCTTGAGTTGTTAGGTGAAGTTCTATCAGTACTTCATTTTATGAAATTGAGTGGGTTTAGCACACCTATCAGTATCACAAAAATCATATTAGCCTGGATTTTCTTAATTTCTCTCACACAAATATTGCCTTCTCAATGTGTGCATTATATAAGCAACAAATGTAGTATTATTTCTTTAAAATTTCCTTTATATCTATTCATCTTTTTACTTGAATTTATTAATTTTAAAAGAAGTGTAATCTTGCTATAAATATGAAACTAATATTTCTGGCTATAAAAATAATCATAATGAGAAATGTTATTCAATTAGATACTGATATCATAGTTTTCCCTTTTTTAAAAGAAAAACATTAAGTTTTATAAATTTGCTTTTGAACCTGATCATTTCTCCTCGACTTAAATCAGTAAAATTAAAGTATTAAAGAGGCCATTCGTTGTAACTCTCTAATATGTGACTTACATTTTTTTTTTAATGTTTTATTTATTTCTAAGAGAGAGACAGGGAGACAGCGTGAGCAGGGGAGGGTCAGAGAGAGAGGGAGTCACAGACTGAAACAGGCTCCAGGCTCTGAGCTGGCAGTCAGCACAGAGCCCGACCCGGGGCTCAAACCCACGAACCGTGAGATCATGACCCAAGCGAAAGTCGGACGCTCAACAGACTAAGCCATCCAGGCGCCCCGAATGTGACTTACATTTAACATTATTTTATTTCTTATCAATGTGTTATCTAAAATCATTTGGTGTACTAAACAGCATGTTTATAAATACAGCTTAAAAAATGTTCAACTGACAGTAAGTGACTCAATCAAATATGGAATATAAGTTTTAATGTAAAGTAATTTCAGATTTGACTATATTTTGAATATACACCTTTATAGAAAACAACTACCTCTTAAAAGGGAAAACTCGAGACTCCCTTTAGTAATGTTGGATCATATGCTCTGTTTTTCACTTATTTATAGTCCACAAAATCAGTGACTTATGCTTCCAGAGAGGGGGGTAAAAAAAAGATTAAAATTTTAGAAATGTGTTAGACTGAAGTATATTTTATATTTGTTAGTGTTCTCTGGGCACCTACCAATTTAAAGAAAAGCTTTTCAAGGAAGGCATTTGTCTACAATTGCTGGGTAGTAACATTTTATAGGTCTCAGTATAAAATCAATCCAAATTTATTTTTAATGTTTTATTTTTGAGCGAGCGCAAGTTGGGTAGTAGCAGAGAGAGAGTGACAGCGGAGCTGAAGTGGGGTCTGGGCTGACAATAGTGAGCACCACATGGGGCATGAACTCATGAACCATGAGATCATGGCCTGAGCTAAAGTTGGACACTCAACCCACTGAGCCACCTAGGTGACCCCAAATCAACCTAGTTTTTGAGTAGCCAACATACAAAGTGATATATTAACTTCAGCTTGAGTAGTTAATTTAAAGCAGTAAAGACGTTCCTAAAAATTCCAAATTTTTAATATAAAATAAGTTGAAAAAATGTGCTTGTGAAGATAGTTTAAAAGATTATTTAAAATATTTATAACACAGGGTACCCTGGTAGCTCAGTCAGTTAAGCCTCCAATTCTTGATTTAGGCTCCGGTTATGATCTCACAGTTCATGGGTTCCAGCCCAGAATCAGGCTCTCTCTGAAGGTGTGGAGGCTGCTTGGGAGGCTCTCTCTTTCCCTCTCTTTCTGCCCCTCCCTGCCTCTGTCTCTCGCTTTCAAAATAAAGAAAGAAACTTTATAAAATTTTAAATATTTATAAAATGTTGAAAAAGGATTGCCAATGCAATAGCTATAACCTCTCAGATATAAATATTTGTTTTGTTTATTTAACACTTATTTTTATCAGTGGACTAATTATGCAAAAAGCTTCTTTCCTGGTCTCCTCCACTGGTATAACTAGCATTTTCTATTGGCTTCTTAAGGAAATATATCAATATAATCTAGGCATCTAGATATACTATGAAGGCCCAAACTAGCTGAGTCTTTCCACAAGAAATTAATATCATTACTGTCTGCTTCAAGAAAGTGGAAATTAAAAATGAAGAATTCCATTCTCAGTGCACACCTATAAAATCAGTACTTAGTACATCAAAATAATGTATGCAAGACTAAAATGAATGTAAAGAATATTTGACCATGTGACTTGAATGCAAATTGTTTTAAGTCATTATTATGTGTAAACATTGAATTTGACACTAAAGCAAGGTGTTTGCAATAGAAAAAAAGGTTTATAAAAGGCATCTAGGAACCGTATGTTGGTAATATTTTCTAACTTGTTGGATAGTGGAAAGGCATCCAACTCAGGAACAGAAATTTAGTTGACCATGACAAGCATATTCCTAAGATAAAAATAACTGTTGCAGACTATTTTAGCTTCTAGAATTTAGCTATTAAGATTATTTTTCAATTAAATTTCCTGATATTTTTTAGTGTGCAAACTAACCTGCAATTAAAACTTAGCCCTTAGTTTGTATATTATTATATGTCTTTTACAGAAAATAATGTTTGAGTTCTTATTTCATATTCTACAATATACTTGAATTTTTAAGGCAATGAGTTGCAATGAGTGCTAAATGGCTTCAAATTCAGCATAACATTTATTTTTACTAAGTGCAATTTTTTTATCAGTTTAAAAATGATAGTTAAAGTCTTATCCAAGACTATGCTATTCTTTCTATCTCTCTCTCTCCCTGTCTCTCTCTCTCTCTTTCTGAGTCCAGAACCCTTGAATATGGCAATATTCTAAAGGCACTAAAGTCAGTACTAATGATAATAGAGTGAACATGGATTAATAAATACTATTGAGAATAAAAATAAAACAAAAAGTTGAATGATGAAAAGTCAGCAAATGAAAACAAATTCTTCACCGAAATGCATATAAAATATCACAGGGTCAGACAATTAAAAGAACAAGACTGCACAGGACATATTCATGCAAAGCTTTGTAAAGATAAAGGATACAGGACAACAGGAAAAAGAAAGCACAAGTAACAGTAGAAATTCAAAATCTCCAAACGCAGCCCCCCAGGTTCCTTTTTCCATCACAGAGGTTGTACTTTGGTTTTGGATTATGAATCACCAAGGTATGTGCAATATTTCTTAGAACCAAAGGGACCCATACCGGAGTTTACTGAGGGGTCTTTTATACTCCACTTGTCATGGGCTAAAGCCAAGTCCTGTATCTTTTTTTTTTTTTTTAATGCTTATTTACTTTTGAGAAAGAGAGAGAAAGAGTGTAAGCAGGGGAGGGGCAGAGAGAGAGGGAGACACAGGATGTGAAGCAGGCTCCAGGCTTCAGCACAGAGCCCAACACGGGTCTTGAACTCTTGAACTGCGAGATCATGACCTGAGCCAAAGTCCTGTGCTTAACCGACTGAGTCACCCAGGCGCCCCAGCCAAGTCCTGTATCTGTTAAGCCAGGGGTAAATTACCAAGTTTTTACTTCCCTGAACGATGGAGACAAATTAGTACCATATACTCCCAGGAAAGATTTGAAGGTTAAACAGCTCATTATAAATCATTAGATAGTACAGCCCATCTGTGTTTGGACAATGGTCAGTATCAGACTTCTAGGCTTTCCCAGAAATAGGCATGAGGCTACCTCTGTCCAGCTATAAGATAACTCTATTCTTCTGAACTTGTAAAACACTGGATGATGTGTACCTAGAACTTAACCTAAGCCTTACCCTTAGTGTGCAAATTGTTTTATAGGCTCTAGGACCCCTATCATGATCATGATAAGAGCACCTGAAGAAATCAAAGCTAGCCTTTATGCTGAGGTATAATACAACACAGCCAGGTAGTATTTATCTCAAAATTCAAGGGAGGCTTAGTATAACTAAACTTATTAAAATGTTGACAGTAAATTATCTATAAATAATACCTACAAACTAGTAAAAACCACTCCAAAATTCCTCAGACCCATGGTTACAAAGCAACACTATTAAACAGTGTGTTCCATGCTTGAAATAAGGGTCAATGTTATGGCACTATTTCAGCAAAACAGCCCAGGGAAATTTTAGGTTTACAGAAATTGACATTCAGAGTACATGATCCATGAGGTAAAGTACTCAACAAATATCTATCTTTCCTAGAATTTTATGCAAATATTTTCATAGAGAATGTAGCCTTTTATGTCTAGCTCTTTCCCTTCAGTATAATGTTTTTGAGATTCATCCATATAGTTCCATGGATCAAAAGTTCATTCAGTTTAATGAGTAGTATTCGTTTTGTAGATGGAGAAAAAGTGACCTATTCACCGGTTAATGGACATTTGGCTCATTTCCAGCTTTGGCTATTAGTATAAACTTTTTGGTAAAAGTGTTTGCCTAGAGAATTTTTCATTTCATTGGGGTAAATACTTAAGGGTGAAATTGTTGAGCTGTATGGTAGTTATAAGTTTAACTTTATAAGAAACTGCTAAGTTGTTGTTAAAGTGAATGTACCATTTTGCATCCCTCCCAGAAATGTATGAAATTTCCAGTTCTGTATCTGCACCAATACTTGGTATTGTCATTCTTTCTATTCTTAGCCATTTTGATGAGGATGTAGTGCTTTTCCTAGTTATAAACAAGCATAAATTTCTAAGAGGAGATCCTAGAAAGACAATTTTACACCATATTTCACATTAATATGATATTTAATATTATTTAAATTCGTATTTACTATTTATATAAATATAAATATTTAATATGATATTTAATATTATGGCACTGAGGCTATTAATTATTCCTACAAACGTTCTGGAGTAAAATTAATAAAGCTTTCTGTAGTAATTAAGTTTCTCAAATTAAGTGATGAAAGTAAAGCTTTAATTTAAACCTTAGTCTTTGAAACAAAAAATACTAAATTTGATATGTATGAGTTAAAGTTTCCCAGGATCTTCTCTGTGTGTGTCTCTGTATTTGTACTTGAGTGTGCATGTGTGTGGTAGAAAATGTGAAAGAGAATGAATACCCATATTATTGTTATTTTAGAAACACAATCAACAGATGCTATGAACGTCTAAGTAACAGCCAGATAAGAAGAAAATAAATTAGGCTTGAATTACTACTGGTTTGGCAAAACCAAAAAAAAAAAAAAAAATGGGGTTAAAGATAGAACATCAAAACAGGATTGAGTAATTATCTATGATATTTTTGCTATTTGAAAAATATATTCCAATGTAACCAACTGGATCCAAGAGCTGCCTATTAAAAATTGAAAATGGGGGACATCTGGGTGGCTCAGTCAGTTGGGCAGCTAACTCTGGCTCAGGTCATGATCTCACAGTTCGTGGATTAAAGCCCTGAATCGGGCTTTGTGCTGACGCTAGCTCAGAGCCTGGAGCCTGTTTAAGATTCTGTGTCTCCCTCTTTCTCTGACCTTCCCTTGCTCACGCTGTCTCTCTCTCTTTCTCAGAAATAAATTTTAAAAAATAAATTAATTTAAAAAATGTTAAAAAATTGAAAATGCACCAGGCAAACTCTTAATTCAAGATTAACTAGTTTGGAAGTTGGGTTGATGTTTTTTTAAATTAAATATGGTGATTTGTAAATAGAAAAAAATGAATACTTTGTAAAATACTGTACCAATATCTTTTTGTACAAAAAAACTTTAGCATACAGTGTGTGAAAAGTGTTCATTCTCACGTTGTGGTCTTATTTTTAAATGCATTAACTTCACATGGATGTATAGTGAAAGATATTGTCAATCTCTCACTTTTTGTGTGTGTGTGTGGGGGGGGAAGGAGTGTGTACAAAGGATACCATATGCCCTCTTACTCCTCTTGCTATGTTAATGAGTTACAGGCAGACTCCACTTGTACTAGGTATAAACTTCAATCAGTTACTATAACAATTCTTAATATAAAATATATTGAACTTATAATTATTTCTAATAATTTCAATCTTATGATCAGAGGATTATCATCTCCTCTACTTAGTACATTGCAATTTACAAAATTAATTAAAAATAATTTTGTATTTGATATTTAAAGAACTCTTTCTTTAAATGAGGTTTTAGGAATCAGTGTCATAAGAACTAATTTTAATTAAAAATATTTATTAAGGCACATTTTGGAAAAAGTCTTAATTGCTTTGTGAAACAAAGCATGCACATTTCAAAATTAAAAAGCAAAAACAATTTTATTAGCAATATATTAAAGACTTGTTTAAAAAAATAAAATTTGCAAGTGTTCCTACATTAGTTATGTAACACACTCCTTGCTTACTGACGTAAGACCCTTGCTCTGGAAGAGAACAAGTTTACTGTTTTTGAAATTTGTAGACCATTGGCTTTGGGGGATAAAGGACCAGAGCAACCCCAGGCCACAGAGGCCAGCAAGTCTGTTTGAAGCCACCTCAGCTTTCTGATTAGCCTAACAATTTTTTAGCACAATGTTTTTTTCTTTTTTGAGGTCAAACAATGACTTTACTGACCCTCCTTTGCCCATCTTTGTCCTTTGCAGAAAGAACAGAGTAATCTTGCATAACCCTAGGTTATCAGGAACCAAACCCTCGTATACAACTACCTCCAGAAACCAATGAACCAGGCCCTCTTGCACAAACTCTACCCTGGGCACCAAGTAACTAGAAACTCTAGCACAATCTCTGAGCTCTGAGAAAATCCTGGAGTTGGCATCATCAAGTCTGCTGGTAATCAAGACATATCATAGACCAATGCACTCCCCTTAACTGATTAAACCCCTTTAAAAATCTTTGGGCTAAGCAGAAATCTGGGAGTTGGCTTTTGGACAATAGTCTGCCTTCTCCCCAGGTGACTGGCATCCTGAATAAGGCTCATATTCCTTTCCAGTTAAACCTCATCTCTGGAATGTTTGCCTTTCTAGTGACAGACAGCTGCACCTGGGTTTCTGTAACATTTGTGAGTATTATTTACTTAAGTTGAGTCCATGATCAAAACCATATGAGGTGACAAATTTTTACTCCACATTTATTAATCTGGAGATGTGGACTATTCAGCAGCAGGTAATGACTTATAAAGAAAACCCCGGGTTCTTTTAAGCAGTTAAATTGTATGTTTAAAAGCTCCTGAGCAAAAGTTATACACTTGAAAAAAGTTTACCTGATTTCTCTGTACTACAATATAACAAAAACAGTGATTTTTACGAAAATACTACTTAGAGGCAGGCTTACTCACAGAAGTAAAAGTGACAAGAAACTAAAAAGTAACTTGCATTTTGTTTTCTCCTTGGAAAATAGATGTTAGAACCTCATCTCTAGGATATTATGTGTAGGGTACAATGAGTGTAAACATGGCTATTGTCAAGATAAATGTTGAAATATTGCATTCGGTGTGGGGAATAAGCTTAAGAATTCTCTGAGCTTGCACCAATGGGTTAAGAAGGCATAAAGAATTAGAAAGCAACAGGATGTATGCATCCAAGATTAGGTGAAACAGATTATGTAAACAGGGCAAAGTTCCCCAGTAGAAGACAAAGGTATAGGAATAGGAAATCTCAGGATGGAAGCATTCAAAATTAGGTAAACAAGATTAGGTATTCAGGGTGGAAACACTCCCCCAATTTAGTACAGTTGCAGAAAGCTGCTTTCACAGGAAGGAAAGACCAAAAAATGTAAACAGATAAACAGGGTTATAGACCACAGCGGGGCAAAGTTGCCCAGAGCAGAGCTAATTAGCAAAGATGCCTCATTGACCCTGAGGTAGCATGCTCTGTCTGTCATGTATCCTAGGCAAGTTTAGGTAAACATGGCACCTCATGCCTGCAGTAAACAACCAGCTGCCCAGTACCAGGACTTTGTTTTGTATTGACCCAACCCCCTAACACCAGATATCTTCCAAACCCTCTTTGCCCTCATGCCCATGAATTAATGTTCATGATTTCATTGTCTCTTTGTCCACATCCATCATACTTGTAAGCCTTCTGATCCTAATAAAAATGGAGCAAAGATCCTTACTTGGGGCTCTTGTCTCCTCCTGGACATCAGCCTCTCTAGCATTTTAGTCCTGCCTCTGCTCTCTTGCTGGACAAGAGAGAACTCCAGACGCAGAGTCTATGACAATTCAGTATTACTGTTAGGTAACATTTTTAAACAGTAATAATGCTATATTTGCTAACACTTGAATAAAGTATAATTACAGTATAAACATAAAGAAATTATTTATTTTTTTAAAAATGAAGGGTGCCTGGGTGGCTCAGTTGGTTAAGTGTCTGACTCTTGGTTTCAGCTCAGGTCATGATCTCATAGTCTGTGGTATCGAGCCCATGTCAAGCTCTACGAAGTGTAGAGCCTGGGTGGGTTTCTCTCTCTCTTCCCCTCTTTCTATATCCCTCCTCTACTCACACTATCTCTCTCAAAAATAAAGCTTAAAAAAAGACAAAGAATTCAGTCATTTTCTTATTCATCTAGGAATTATCTAGTTATCCATCTCAATAGTCAGTTCTAATTTGTATACATTTACATTGTGATTTTGTAAAAAAGTTCAAAGAGATTTCGGAACATTAAAAATCCATATTATTGGGAAATACTCATATGGAGAATGCTTTGTGACCATGGCAGTCATGGACTGTGTTCCACTAGGGTATGTGAGCCAGCATACCTAAAAGATTTTAAATAAAAACAGATTTTTTCCAATATGCAACAAGTATGTCAAGTAATGAATTATTCTTTGCTTCACTTCATCTTATATTTATATTTTCTTTCCTTATGCTAGTCTTTTGGTGTGATATTTAGGATATATTTTATATAATTGATACATTTCATTTAATCTTCAAAGGTCTACAAGGTAAATATTTTTATTATCTCCACTTCAAATATATGGGAACTAAGGTACAAGAATAAGTAACTAGACCAAAGCAGTACAGTTAGAAAATGGTTGGGTCAGGGTTTAAACACTAGTAGTTACCACTGGAGTTGATACACTGAAAATAATTCTATCTTTAAACTAGGCACGAATTATCTTAGAAATTACACCCTTATTCCCAAAGGAAACTATCCCCAAATAAGCAAGGTAACAAACAAAATATCTTGAATAAGAAAAAAATACACATACTTAAAATTTTGGATTGCATTTTATAATTATAATTTTAATCTCTCTGTAATAAACTTAATTTTACATTGGAGAGTAATAGAAAATGTTTTCAATGCTCTTAGAGGTTTTTTTATTGTCTGTTTTTGGCCTGAATATGATAGATGATAGAAAAAAACTAATGTTTAATGTTAATATGATTTAGGAATCCATATATATGAGAACACTGCCAAAGATTATCATCTACTTTTTCCAGTGGTCCTTAATGTTTTCCAGACCCACTTGAAAGAATGACAAGGAGAATAAACAACATTGGTTGTTTACATTTGAGTCTACTATGCCAATCGATATATCTGATAAAATAGAATGAAGCATAACGGGATGTGTACCTTGCTTTGCATGCTCAAATTTGAGTCACAGAATATTATAACCACACAGTGAATCACAGATGGAGGAAGCATTACATGAAAAGAGGAAGAAGAATAATGTCATATTTTCTGAGATTTCCTGCAAACATTTCATAGTGAGTGTCCTAGAATATGATCAGTTGGATTAATTATTTTAAATGCCTGGAGGAAAATAAAACAAAACTGAATTAAAAACAATCATCTCCTAGTCTTTGCAGCTTGGATGTGAGTTGGGAAGCCAGGCCACCTACAAGTCTGTGTCAGCTTATATTACCTTTGAGTTCAGAGCCTTAGAGATATCTATAGGTGCAAGCCAAGGGTCCTCTCACATTTTTCCTGAGCACGAACTTGGTCTGGGCATGCAAGTTGCACTCCATTTTTCTCCTGTATGTGTGGTCATCCTTCCGAGTCCATTCCTTAGCTTCTCTCTTCTTGGCCTTTTGGATATGTCTGCTCTTTGTTCTATATGCTATCTCTTGCCTTAGGCACGGGCAGTATATGTTTTAATCTTTCCATAGATGCTCACTAAGCGACTCCAGCTTATGGGGAGAAAACAAAATTTATCCTGAGTGAGAGGATCAGACAAGGCAAAGCAAAACTGGTCATCCTCACCAACAACTGTCCAGTCTTGAGGAAATCGGAAATAGATTACTATGTCACATTGGCCAAAACCAATGTCCAACACCACAGTGGCAATACTATTGAATTGGGAATAGCAAGTGGAGAATATATACACTACACTCTGGCTACCATTGATCTGGGTGAATCTGATATCATTAGAAGCATGTTAGAAGAAGCTCATAAACAGCAAATCATGCCAATTTTAAAAATACAAAATTGGCCAGAGATTGTTAAAAAAAAAAAAAAAAAACCACAAACCTTCAAGGAAACACCAGACGAGTAAAATGTATGACTATAGTATTCTAAGAACAAGCCCACATTAAGTCGATGGCACCAACATGCCACAACAGGAATGTGAACCTTGTTGCCCTAGATGCTGTCACTAGGCTAGGGAATGGAGATTGATAGACTGGTGGGTGAAAATGCTACAATGCTCTCTTACTAAAACTTACAAGACTTCTTCCTTAAATAGTCCTTTGCTTGGTTGCTGTAAGTTTTTGGTTGATTCCAGAGTGATGAAAAAGTATTTTGGCCAGTCTGTCAATTTATTCTTGTTTTACTGGAAGGTCAGATTTTTGAGCCCTTAACTTGGACATTTTTTGTTATTGCAGAGTGTAAGGCCTATCTTTGTTTCTTATAGCTACCCTTATTGCCTTGGATATATAAGCTTTACTTTCTCTCTTTTTTCTTTCTTTCTTTTTTTTTTTTTGGTACAAAATAGGATCCATTTATCCATTTACATATAGGCATACCTTATTTTATTGTGCTTCCCAGATATTGCTCTTTTTTTTTTTTTTTTTTTTACAGATTGAAGGTTTGTGGCAACTCTGTCTCAGGCAAGTCTATCAGAGACATATTTCCAACAGCATTTCTTCATTTCATGTCTCTGTGTCACATTTTGTCATATTTCAAACTTTTAAATTATTATTATATTTGTTATGGTGATTGTGATCAATGATCTTTGATGTTACTATTGTAATTGTTTTAGGGCTCCACTAATCATGCCTATGTTAGTGAACTTGATTGATAAATGCTGTGTGTGTTCTGACTACACCCCCATCTCTCTCCCTCTCCTTTGGTCTTCCTATTCTCTGAGGCACAACAACATTGAAATTAGGCCAATTAATAACACTAAAATGGCCTGTTAATGTTCAAGTAAAGGAAGAGTCACACATCTTTCATTATAAATCAAAAACTATAAATGATTACACTTAGTAAGAAAGATGTATTAAAATCTAAGATAGGCCAAATGCTAGCCTTCTTGTGCCCACACAGTTGGCCAAGTTGTGGAAAAGAAGAGTTCCTGAAACAAATTAAAAGTGCTACTCCAGTGAACACATTAATGATAAGAAAGCAAAAGAGCCTTATTTCTGATATTGAGAAAGTTCTAATGGTTTGAAATAGAAGATCAAACCAGCCACAACATTCTCTTAAGCCCAGACTAATCCAGAGCCAGGACCAAAGTTTTGTGAACTCTATGAAGGCTGAGAGAGGTGAGGAAGCTTCAGAAGAAATGTCTGAGGCTTGCAGAAATTGTTTCGTGAGCTTTAGAGAAAGAAGTTGACTTGAGGAGCCTAAGTAACATCGTTTTGAGATTAAGGCTTCCATTAAGAGCAACCTCGGGCTGCATGTAGCCCCAGTTCCAGGAAAAGTTTCATAGTTAAAAAGTAGAGGTCAACACATGGCTTTAACTCTTCAGAGGACTACCCGGCTCTCTTGTTAGGGGCTAATGTAGTTTGTGACTTTAAATTGGAGCCAATGTCCATTTACCATTTCAAAAATCCTAGGATTTTAAAGAATTATGCCAAATCCACTATGCCAGTGCTCTATCAATGGAACAACAAAGCCTGGGTGATGGCACATCTGTTTATAACATAGTTTATTGAATATGTTAAACCTACCAGTGAGAACTATTACTCAGAAAAAAATATTCCTTTCAAAACATTACTGATCATTGACCATTTCCCTGGTAACCCAATAACTCTAATAACGATGTACAAGGTTAATTTTGTCTACGTGCCTGCTAAAAACACGACATCTAACCTTCAGCCCATAGATCAAGAAGTAATTTTGACTTTCGAGTCTTATTATTTAAGAAATACTTTCAGGGGCTCAGTTGGTTAAATGTCTGACTTCAGCTCAGGTTATGATCTCATAGTTCATGGGTCAAGCCCCGCATCAGGCTCTGTGCTGATAGGTAGCTCAGAGCCTGAAGCCTGTTTCGGATTTTGTATCTCCCTCTCTCTCTGACCCTCCTCTGCTCATGCTCTCTCTCTCTCAGAAATAAATTAATTAATGTAAAAAATAAATACATTCATACAGTTATAACTGCTATATACAGTGACTCCTCTAATGGATCCTGGCAAAGTAAATTGAAACCTTCTGGAAAGAATTCACCTTTCTAGATGTCATTAAGAACATTTGTGATTTATGTGAAGAGGTCAAAATATCAACATTTATAAGAGTTTGGGAGAAGTTGATTACTACCCTCATGGATGACTTTGAGGAGTTCAAGATTTCAGTGGAGGATATATCTATAGATGTAGTAGAAATAGCGAGAGAAGTAGAATCAGAAGCAGAGCCTGAAGATGTGATTGAATTGCTGCAATCTCAATATCAGATTTGAACAGATGAGAAGTCATTTCTTATGGATGTAGAAAGAACACAGTTTCTTGAGATGGAATCTATTCTGGATGAAGATGCTATGAAGGTTACTAAAATGACAACAAAGGATTTGGAATATTACAGAAACTTAGTTGATAAACTATTGACAAGGTTTAAGAGGATTAATTCGAATTTGTAAAAAAAGATTAAAATGCTATTAGATAGGATCTCATGCTACAGAGAAATTGTTTGTGAAAGGAGAGTCAACCAATGAGGGAAATTTTATTGTTGTCTTATTTTTAAAAATTTCCATAGCCACCCCAACCTTCAGCGACTACCACCCTGACTGATCAGATCCATCAACATGAAGGAAAGACCCTCTACCAGCAAAAACATTGACTCACTAAAACCTCAGCTGATGATTAGCATTTTTTGTAATAAAATACTTTTAAATTAAGATATGTACTTTATTGTTTGGAACATAAAGCTGTTGCACACTTAATAGACTACAGCATAGTGAAAACATTATTTTTATATGCGCTGGAAATCTAAAAAATTCACTTGATGCTTTATTACAATATTCACTTTATTGCTGTGGTCAAGAGCTAAACCTGTAATGTCTCTGTGATGTTCCTATAGTTGTTGAATGAGCAATCAAAATAGAAGAATATTATACATGGACATACACCTCCAAAATGGAAAGATTATATATATATACATATATATATATAGATTATATATATATATATCATATATATGATATTCATCATTTTCACTAAGATTCAAAAAGATACTTTCAAACCATAATTGACAAAACTGTGTTTGAACTAATCTGTTTAAACTAATGTTTTTAATATACAACCTTGACATACAATTCAATGAATTACTTTCAGTTTGTTTTTAATGTGCTCTTTTAAATTTTTGATTTAATTTCATCTTGATAATGTATTTTATTTGTTCCTATCAATTAAATCAAAGCCTTAGGGAGAGATTTGTTTCAGTGTCTTTTCCAACTTCTAGTGGTCCCCTGGCTCTTGGCCCCTGCTTCAAATTGCTTCAGTTCTTGCTTTTGTTATTTAATCTCCTACCACTTCTTTTGAAATTCTTGACCCCCTCTTTTAATGACCTTTTTGATTACATCATTTAGATCACATCAAGATAATCTAGATAATTTGCCCAACTCAAAATTCCTAACATTGTCACATCTGCAAAGTCCCATTACCCTCTTGTAAACTAACATTCACAGATTCTAGGATTAGAATAAGGGTATCTTTGGTAGCCATTATTAGCCTATAACAAAAATAATCTTTTTTTTTTAAATTTATTTTTGAGAGAGAGACACAGCACGAGCAGAGGAGGGTCAGAGAGAGAGGGAGACACAGAATCTGAAGACAGGTTCTAGGCTCTAGGCTAGCTGTCAGCACAGAGCCTGACACAGGGCTCTAACTCACAAACCGCGAGATCATGACCTGAACCAAAGTCAGATGTTTAATGGACTGAGCCCCCCAGGGACCCCCAACAAAAATAATCTTAAAGAGGGCAATAGGTGGCTCATTCAGTTAAGCGTCCAGCTCTTGAATTCAGCTCAGGTCATGGTCTCACATTCATTGAGTCTGAGATTCTCCCTCTCTCTCTTCCCTTCACAGGCTTCTGCTGTTTCTCTCTCGAAATAAATACATAAATTTTGGGGGTGCCTGGGTGGCTCAGTCATTTAAGCATCCGACTTAGGCTTAGGTCGTGATCTCACAGTTTCTGCGTGGGTTTGAGCCCCACCTCAGCCTGGGGCTTGACAGCCAGCTCAGAGCCTGGAGCCTTTCTCAGATTCTGTACCCCCTGCTCTCTCTGACCCTCCTCTATTCCCTCTCTCTCTCTCTTTCTCTCTCTCAGAAATAAATAAAACAGTAAACAATAAACAAACGAACTTTAAAAACAAAATTAAAAAAAACAAAACCAAGAAAATGAGAAGTATAATTAACAATAAAGTATATATCTTATATAATTATAAACTATACTAGAGGTCTATGGTGTTAAGAAATTTTGGATTTAAATTTAGATTCATTCAACTTCCCATACTAAAATATTTCATGATTGCAGTGTACATGGATAAACCCTCCAGATGAAAGCAAATGCACGGCTTTCTCTTCTGTGTTTTAATACCATGTGACCATATAATGACAAAATTATTAGCACCAGAAAATTTGAATGGCCCTAATTTACCAAAGTCAGCCAGTTACTTATAGTAAAATAATTTATACATCTTCAAGGCTAATGTCAAGAAACCATGTGAAAAGGCCTCAGGCAGATCCATTTAGTAAACGTATTCACTGACTAGAAGCCAAGTTCAATGTTGGTTAATCTGAGCCATTGAGTTGTCTGCTGAGATGAAATTGTAAAGTTATTATTGTATGTTGAATATTAAATAGGAATATGAATGTCCATGCATGTGATATCAAGGGAAAATAATACAGAGATGAGAAATTTCCCCAATAACTTCACCATCTTAAATTACCTTCTGATGTGTGCTGTTGAGGTTTTTCTTCTTCCTCTTTTCTTTATATCTCCCAGGTAGATTTTAGGCTTTATTAGAGCAGGACACTCATCAATGTTCTTCAGTAATTTATCAGTGCCTAGCTGATACTAGGTACTCAATAATTGAGGCTTTCATTTTATTTTTGTTAAATTTTAGTTTGTTTTGAGTTGGCAAAAGTCTTTTCAAGAAAAAAACTTATAAAAGCACTTAACAACAGACCATTAAACTTGAGGCAAAAATTGGTAAAATTGCAAAGAGAAATGGATAAATCCACTATTGTAGTTAGAAATGCCAATATCCCTTTTTCCAAAATGGACAGATTCAGCAGGCAGAAAATCAGTAAGGATGTAGTTGAACTCAAAAATACCATCAATTAACTAGATATAATGGACATCTATAAACCCTTTCATCCAACAACAGAATATACATTTTTCTCAATTTCACTTGGAAGAGTCACCAAGATGGACCACTTTCTTGGCCACAAAACATACCTTAAGAAACTTAAAAGAATAAAAATCCTTCAATGGCTGGTCTCAGACATAATGAAATTAAACATGAAATCCATTACAAATAGATAACTTGAGAATCCCAAAATATGTGGAGTTTCAAAAAGACACTTTTAGGGGTGTCTGGGTGGCTCAGTTGGTTAAGCATTTGACTTCAGCTCAGGTCATGATCTCACGGCTCGTGGGTTCAGCTCCAAGTTGGGCTCTGTGCTGACAGCTGGCTCAAAGCCTCAAGCCCGCTTTGTATTGTGTGTTTCCCTCTCTCTCTGACCCTCCCCTTCTCATGCTGCCTCTCTCTCTCTTTCTCTCAGAAATAAGTAAAACATTAAAAACAAAACAAAAAGACACCTTTATTTGTTCTTAAGTTTACTTATTTATTTTGAGAGAGAGATAGAGAGTACCCATGTGTGTGTGAGTGAAGGAGGGGGACTGAGGAAGAAGGAAAGGGAGAGACTTCCAAGCAGGCTTTGCACTGTCAACACATAGCCTGATGTGGGGCTGGATCTCACAAACTGTGAGATCATGACCTGAGCTGAAATCAAAAACTTCACTAACTGAACCACCCAGGCACCCCTCAAACACATGCTTTAAAATAACACATGGGACAAGGAAGAAATCTGAAAAGAAACCTAAAAGTATTTTGAATATTTTGAATATATTTGAATAACATATCAAAATTTGTGGGATGCAGTGAAAGCAATGCATACAGGGATATTTATATTATTGGATGCATATATTACAAAATATTAAAAACTCTTTATAAACTAGGCATAGAAGGAATATATCTCAACATAACAAAGGCAATAGATGACAAGCCCACAGCTTATATCATAGCTAGTGGTGAAAAATTGAAATCATTTCTAGTAAGGTCAGGAACAAGACATAGGTGCCCACTCACACCACTTCTATCCATCATAGTGCTAGAAGTCTTAACTAAAGCAATTAGGAAAGAAAAAAAAGTATCAGAATTAGAAGGAAGAAATAAAATTGTCTCTGCATACAAATGACATGATTTGTATATAAAGAAAATCCTAATGATTCAATAAAAAACTTTTATAGCTAATAAATTTAGTTAAGTTGTAGATACAAAAATTTTTTTCACCCAAAAGATACAAAAATAATAAGTCAAAAGGGTACATGATCCCAACATTTATAGCACGATACAAAATTAACATGCAAAACTCAGTAACATTTCTATACACTAACAACAAACATTCTGAAAAAAAATTAAAGAAACTGATCCCATTTACAATAGCACCAAAACAATAAAAAATGTAGAAATAAATTTTAGTAAGAAGCCAAAATATCTCTATTTTGAAAACTACAAGACATTAATGCAAGAAGGCAAAGAAAACACAAATAAATGAAATGTTATCCATACTCATGGACTAAAACAAATGCCAATACTATCAACCTGGCTTTAATGCCATCTCTATCAAGATTCCACTAGCAATAATTTACATATGAGCATAATTTACAGAAGTACCAAAAAACTCTCTGAAAGTTTATATGCAACCACAACAGGCTCCATTTAGCCAAAGAAATCCTGAGAAAGAACAAAGCAGGATGTATCACACTTTCTGATTTCACACTATACTATAAAGCTATATTCTTCAAAAACAGTATGGTACTGCCATAAAAACAAATAAATGGAACAGAATTGAGAGCCCATAAGTAAATCCAAGATTTTATATATATATATATATATATATATATATATATATATATATGTATATATGTGTGTATATATGTATATATATGTATATATGTATATATGTGTGTGTTTACATATATATTAATTTGTATATATTAATTTATATGTATTACTTTACATATATATTTAAACTAGCATTTGACAACGGAATCAAGAATGCTCAATAGAGAAAAGATAGTCTCTTATGTAAATGGTGTTGAAATAATTGGGTATTCACATGTAAACAATGAAACTGAATCTATATCTTATATCATTCACAAAAATATTTTTTTATTTTTATATTTTGGGTATTAACCCATTATTGGATATATGGTTAGCAAATATTATTTTGTGATTCTGCAGGTTGATTTTTCACTTTGTTGGTGTTGTTTTTTTTTTTTTTCTGTGTAGAAGCAAAAAAGGGAGAGGGAGGCAAACCATAAAAGAGACTCATAAGTATAGAGAACAAACTAAAGATTTCTAGAGGGGAGGTAGGTGAGGGGATGGGCTAAATGGATGATGAGTTTTTAAATTTTTTTTTCAATGTTTCTTTGTTTTTGAGAGATACAGGACTCATGTGGGACAGGGGCAGAGAGAGAAGGAGACACAGAATCTGAAGCAAGCTCCAGGTTCTGAGCTGTCCGCACAGAGCCTGAAGTGGGGCTCAAACTCACAATGCATGAGATTATGACCTGAGCTGAGGTCATATGCTCAACCCCCCAGGCATCCCTAAATGGATGATGAGTATTAAGGAAGTCACTTGTGTTGAGCATTGGGTATTATATGTAAGTGATGAATCATTAAATTGTCCTTTTGAAACTAATATTATACTATTGTTAACTAAACAGAATTTAAATAAAAATTGAAACATAAACAAATACACAAATAAATAAACACAGCCCAATTAAAAATGAGTAAAGAAACTGAATAGACATTTCTCCAATGAAGATATACAAAAGAGCAATACATACATGAAAAGATGTCCAATATCACTAGTCAATAGGAAACTTCAAATTAAAACCACAATGAGCTATCACCTCACGCCTATTAGAATGGATATCATCAAAAAGACAAGATATAAATTGCTGGCATGGATGTTTAGAGAAAAGAACCCTACTTGTATACTTTTGGTGAGATTGCAAATTGGTATAGGTGCTACGGAAAACAATATAAAGGATTATCAAAAAATTAAAAATAGAACTACCATATGATCCAGCAATTCCATGTCTGCAAATACAGCCAAAGGAAATGAAAATGCTAAGTTGAAAAGATATCTGTGTCCTCATGTTCATAGTAACATTATTTACCATAGCAAAGACATGGAAACAATCTAAGTGTCCACAGATGAATGAATAGATGAAAAAGTTTACACACACATACACACACACACACACACACACACACTGGAATATTAATCATCCACAAAAAATGAGGTAATCTTCCCACTTGCACAACATGGATGGAACGTGAATGCATTTTCCTAAGTGAAATAAGTCATACAGAGAAAGACAAATCTTGTTTGAGCTCCCTTTACTTATAGGATAGAAAAAAAATCCATATAGAAAAGGATTAGACTTGCTGGTCACCAAAAGCAGAGGGTGGGTGAAAGGGGAATTACAGAAAGGTTGTTAAAAGGTATAATCTTCCAGTTATAAGATAAAAAAAATACTATGGATATAATGTATGGCATGATAACTATAACTAATACTACTGTATTATGTATCAAAAAATTGTTGAGAGTGAATCCTAAGAGTTCTTACCCAAGAATTGTTTTCCTTTCTTTCCTCTTTTTTTTTTTATTGTGTCTATATGAAAAGATGAATGTTATCTAAACCTGTTGTGGTAACCATTCCACAACATTTGTAAATCAAACCATCATGCTGTCTGCTTTAAACTTCTATAGTGATGTATGTCAATTATTTCTCAATAAAACTGCAAAAAAAAAAAAGATTCTAGATTGTGACATAGCCCTTGCTTATGGTTTTGTGTGTGTACGGGTGACCAGCACTGGTATTTGTCTTCAAACTATAGATATTTTAGCAAATTATCACTAATAAATCTCTACATTTTTTAGGACAGCAAAGTTCCCCATTAAAATTTCTTAACCACCCCTACTTTTCTTATATGACCTGCATGTTGTCATTTGACATAATTCTGACCAATGGGGCAAAACCAGAAATGTACTGGTTGAGGATTCCAGAAGATTATTTCCTTCAAGAAAAGGTCAGAACTTATGCCTTGCAGAGTAAGAAGAATACCTACCAATACCTTCATTCCATATTTAATTTAATTTAATATTCTGTTTTTGATCCATTTACTCATATCCATATGATATTTTATCTATTAACACTGAATCCATAATTTCTACAAAGTTCTATTGGAATGAGTAGTTTCCAAGTCATATGTTCTTGGCTTTGGCTTCTTGCATGTTTCATCATATATTTTATTTCTCCAAGTAATAAATTCACATCTATTTTGTAAGTGAACTTTTAAACAGAGAATATTTAATTTTAGCCACACTACTTGATTGGTTCGATCTCATGACTTTGATCTCATGACATATCATCATTTGACAATTTTGGACATTCTATCATAAAAACAAAACAAAACACTGCATTTTATATATTCTAAAATCAAATTGTTAGAGGAAATTCACCATTAAAATAAAGCATACTCAATTACAGCATTAATGATATCTACATAAATATTCTGAGCTATAATATATATTTACATATACATATATTATATTTATAAAAATATATATATTTAATTTGCAGAGTGAATTCAAGAAATTGTCTGATTATTCAGGAAAAACAGTGCAGGTAGACTTGAAAACTTCAGAAGTCTATTAGGGTCAGAAATTTATGCATCTCCCTTATCTCCTTTTTTCTCATCCATATCTAGGGAAATTATTCTATTGACTGAAAATTAAAAGAGAAAAATCTATGTAGAAAGAAAAGTGTTTAGAAAAACTTTAGTATAATTTTAAAGATATTTCCATCCCTTCTCCTCACCGTTCTATTCTTCCTCAACCTGTATCTTGGGAGGCTGACCTATATGGATGAATAAATGATTTCCTTGTTGCTTGCCTTTTAGTTAATGTTAAGCAATGAGAGGCACCAGCCACAAATTGGAACATCAGAGAAGAAAAAAATATTGATGTACTTTTTACATCAGTAAAAATGTTTTCTCTTTCCCTGCCAGGTTAAAAAGGGTTAACCATATTATTCTACTGAAAGAGGAAGCTTCTCTCCAATAGCCATTCTCTCTATGAGTACGACTATGAATACACCATCTCTTTCTTGCCATGACCCTGAAAAACATGGATAACTATAAAAATATGAGGTATACTTAGTAATTCTTCAGTATCTTACACATAAACATGATTATTTTTGCTTTTAATAAACATTATTAATAAGATGTACATCCAGAAGTCACTGAGAAATGAAATCTGAATAAAGTTTTGTATTTAATTTGGTATTAAAATGATAAGGGCTCAAACTTGATTTGTTATTTAGTTCAGACCTAATTGCAGAATAGGAAATGTACAAATTACTTCAATTAGCTCATAAAGCAACTTGTCACAGCAGAGGAGGGCTGATTAATGATAGTTTTAAAAATATTCTTAAATAGGCAGATTTTCTAGTAGTATTTCTGATATTATTAATTTTTTTTCTATGTGACTTATGTTTTCATCGAGAAGTATAGAATAGTCTAAATAACCCATGACAATGTACCTGGCTTAATGTTAAGTGATTCAAAGATATTTATTTTAATCATTGCAATTTAGAAAAGAGGAATCAATACACTCATTGATGTTCCCACATTAGTAATCCAATTGTGAAAGGATTTGCCTAGGAAGAGCTAATAATACACTCGGTTTGTTCTAGTGCTTAGCAGAACCTAAAAGTCTTACATCAGCTTATTTTTACCAATAGTTTTTGCTCCTTTAGGCTGCTTACTGTGGATTGGTTCCTTGAAATTTAATCTTTCTACACATCAGAATTTATAAGCTATTAATTTGTAAATAGAACTATTTTTAACTATATTAATGCATATGTGTGTGTATTTTCTCTTAAACTATATTTACTTTTGTAATTGGTTTCATTTTGCTGCCCCTCAAAATATTTGGTGGTGTCCTAACCCCCAGTACTTCAGAATGTTACCTTATTTGAACATCTGGGTCTTTATAGGAATGATCAAGTTGAAATTAAGTCATTAGGGTAGACCCTAGTCCAATATGACTAGTAAAGTTAAAAAAAAAAAAAAAAAAACTGCAGAGGTGTCAGGATTTAGACACACATAGAGAGGGGATGAGGTGAAGAGATACAGGGAAAGTCAAGCCAAGGAGACAGGCTTGGAAGGGAACCTTTCCCCACAGTCCTCAGAAGAAACCAGCCCTGCTGACACTTTGATCATGGACTTCTCCATAGCCTCCATAGTCTCCAGAATTGTGAGAATAAAGTTCTATTATTTTAACAACCTAGTTTGTGGTACTTTGTTACAGCAGTCCTAGAAAACAAATAAACTTCCACAAAGGGTTCAAATATTTCCAAGGTCAGTCTCTGAACTTTCAGGTAGTAAAGGCAAAGAAAGGAAGAGAATGGATTTCATCTTTTGTTAAAATGCAGATAAAAGTGATGCATATTTGTTTTCAGTCACTTTATTCTAGACTGTTCCTCATAGATCATATTAAAAATAAATGACAGTTAACAGTATATTGACATGATCTTCACAGTGTGAATTGTAAGTATGTTCTATATAAACATTTTATTAATATCAAAGGTTATTTTTCGGTATCTGCTAACAGAAAAATAGTGAGGTGCTATTCCTGCTTGTTCTCGTCAAGATCACGATAAAAATCCAGAATACATTCTAAATGAATTTTTGAAGACGTTAAAGAGTTACCACAGAACTGAAGACTTCAAAGACAAAAACCTGGGGTATAGGAAAACATAAGCCTGATTCCTACAGCAGGCTTGAGACATTTGCTAATTGTTTAGTGGCATAGGCCAAGTCTAACAACTCAAGCAGAAAGAGACAGAGGTCAGTTTTGAAAGACTAAAAAGTGGATTTTAGGATCCACAAAAGAGAAGAGACCTTGGTAAACACTACAGACTTGCAAATAGATTTCCAGAAGGGGCACAGCCTAGACTGAGGTAAAGAAACAATCTATAGGAAATATTAAATCCAGTCTTAAATCAACACAATCCCAGACTAAATGCAAGAGTCCTATCCTTATCTACAGTGCACACCAGAAAATGAGAATTCATCCTTAATAGATGTATTTGAGTTTAATTTTTTTAATGTTTTATTTCTGAGAGAGAAAGAGAGAAACAGCATGCACAGGGGAGGGCCAGAGAGAGAGGGAGGTATAGAATCTGAAGCAGGCTCCAGGTTCTGAGCTAGCTGTCAGCACAGAGCCCGATGCAGGGCTTGACCCACGAGCCGTGAGATCATGACCTGAGCGAAGTTGGATGCTTAACCGACTGAGCCACGCAGGCACCCCTCAATAGATGTATTCTGAAAACAAAGCACCATACTCCAACAGTTTTCCAAGTGAATTCAACCAAAATTTGAAAGACTGGATAATCTCATGCCATGTATTTTCTTTTTCATAGCACAGTAAATTTAGAAAATATTTCAAAATTCTGATGTAGTAAATATATTTATAACTGAAATTATTAAAATGCAAAAAATTAGAAAAAGAAAAAAATTAATAACAATGGTAAAGGTATGTAAAAAATCTATATGAGGAAAACAATATGAAGTATACTAAATGTCAAGTGGAACAAAACATAAAGATAATTCTTATATTTGGATAAAATGACTGAACATTATTCAGGTCAACTATTTCTAAGTTTTTAAGTTGATATTTATCAATGTTACATGATCCTAGTAAAAATAAACATCAGGTTTTGTTTGTTTGAATTTAATGGAGCTAATCATGTCAATACTAAAGTTCATAATGAAAAATGAATACGCAAAATGAGCTATGAAATAACTGAAGAAAGGCGATGAAATTGGAACTTCTTTAACAGGTACTAAACCATATATAAGCATAATTAAACCATAATTAAATGTAGTTCTACCTCAAAAATAGGTACACAGCACAATGCATAGCATAAAATGTCAATAGGTAGACCTACGTCCATAGGGGTTTCTAGTATATGACCAAAATGGAGTAGGAAATACAATAATTTTTTTTAAATAAAAGGCGAAACCATAATTGTATAGCCATAAAAAAAGTGGTTCCCTATCATCATATGCAAGAATCAATTCCAACCAGATTGGAGATCTAAATGTAAAAAATGGAACCATATAGGGGCGTCCGGGTGGCTTAGTCGGTTAAGCATCCGACTTTCGCTCAGGTCATGATCTCACGGTTCGTGGGTTCGAGCCCCGCGTTGGGCTCTGTGCTGACTGCCAGCTCAGAGCCTGGACCCTGTTTCAGAGTCTGTGTCTCCCTCTCTCTCTGACCCTCCCCTGCTCAGGCTGTCTCTCTCTCCTAGAAATAAATAAAACATTAAAAAAAAATGGAACCATATAAATACTTGATTATACCACAGATATGTTTCTCTACATGATCATAAACAAAATCAACAGGTGAAAACTGAAAAAATTGCATTATAAATCATAGGTAAAAAGAAAAGCTCCCTAATATAAAACATCTTATAAAACTGGGAAACATGACACCACAATTTGACAGAAAGAAGTTTCATTAAAAAATATAAAAATTGCCTATAAAGGTATAAAAAGGTTTTCATTTTCACTTAATGTAAGAGAATAAGAGAAATACAAAATAAAACTAGTCAACAATACAATATCTCAATTATCAGTTTGGCAAATTTAAAAAGTTGGCAATATATTTTTTCATAAGGTTATCATAAAGGAAACATTCTCATATATTGATATTGGCAATATGAGATTGTAAAACACCTAAGGAGAATCATTAGTCAATGCGTTTAAAAATTACATATGATGGGGCACCTGTGTGACTCAGCTGGTTGGATGACTGACTCTTGATTTTAGCTTGGGTCATGGTCCCCGAGTCATTGGATGGAGCCCTGCATAGTTCTCTGTGCTGGTTGTGGAGCCTGCTTAAGATTCAATCTGTCAATCTCTCTCTCTCTCTCTCTCTCTCTCTCTCTCTCCCCTTCCTCTCTGCTCACATGCATGTGCTCTCTCTCTTTTCTCTCAAATAAAAAAAAAATTACATGCGAATTTAACTTTTGACCAAGAAAATCTACTTTCTACGAAGGTACACTGAAGGTTCTTTTTCAATAATGTGAAAATACATCTGCTCTGGATTATGCACTGTCAGCAATATTTGTGATCAAAGCAGTTTGGAAATTATTTAAATACTCTTGAAAAGGTTAGGAAAACTATGGTCTGTACACACAATTTTGTACTAAGTAGCTACGCTTACATATGAGTAGATATGCAGTAATTTCTTGGATATCTTGTTAGGTGAAAAAAATTAGTAACAAAAGAATGTCAATACTCTGCTATATCTTGTGTAAGAAGAAGAGTATATGAAAATATGCAGGTATGTGCTAATTTTTGTAAAACACAGCCATAAGAAGGACAAATGAGAAACCATGAAATCTGTTATCTAAAGGGGCAGGTAGGAAAGGGAAAGGGATAGGGCAGGTGGGGAATGACAATTCTCTGAGTTGCCCCCTTGAACTGCAGGTCTCCCTAGGTCCAGCAAACAGCCACCTCCCTCAGGTCCTCCTTGCTCCATTAGGTCCAGATGTGTACTAGTTATTACTAGCCTAGTGACTTCATTTTTCTTGCTAAATTTTTGCAAATAGCCCCTTCATTAAATTTTCCTCAATCACCCCTTTGAATAGGCCTTCTGAGTAGTGACAAAAACAAAATTGATATAAATGTATCATCAGTAAAAACATTTGATTAACGGATCACTCCTATATTTCCCATCTTTGAGGGTCTACATTCGTGGTCTTCCCACCATTCTTTTTGCAGATTTGGTGGTACACTGAAACTGATACCTAACTTCTTCCTCAACTCTAGGATATTCAATGAGTATATTGTTACTTTGATTAGGTGTTTTTGTCTGAGTTATTCAAGACTGACTTAATGATATGTCAATGACATTCTATTCTGCACATGGAGTTAGTCTTTCTTTTTTCATTTAAAGGTTAGTAATTTCAAAATGCTAGAATACACAGAAAACATATGCATGGGTAGGAAATATGGTTAGGAATATTAAGAGTTCTGTAGGATCTAAATATATTAGAAGACAGCAAAACAAAAACAAAAACAAAAAGCAAGAAGCGACACTATCAAAAAAAACAAAGGGAAAAAGAATAAAATGGTTCATTTTTTTCCTATACCTTCTTGTTCATAACCATAGGGATTTATACTTGTATATTTTACATCTTATAATATTCATTGCAGTAAGTTTACCAAATATTTCTCAGATAGTTTACTTCCAAGTTTTTGCTAAGCCATCAGTTCTGTTTTGGTTTTTGATGAAACATCTTCAATTTATTTGTATCTATGCACTTGTAGGGAATGTCTAATTTTCATACCCAACCAATATAGTGTAAATTACTGCATTAATTAGAAGTCAATATTCAAATCTATTTGGATGCAAACCAGTGTGGTAAAAAATATAAAATATCTTAACTCATTCCCATTTATATCCTGATTTTTAACACACAAGTGGTATGAAATAATCTATATTACAAAAATCAGATTTTATAACAGATACCACCTTGAATCTGATTTTAAAATATGATTAAAAAACAGGTACATACTTCAATTTTAGTCTCCCCCCAAAATGGAAGGTTTCAAAGCTTGTTCCAGAGGATTCTGGCAGCTTGACAGGATAATATGATTATAGCAGTCTTTGCAAACTGCCAGTACCCTCTAGTGTACATTATTAATAAAACTCTCAAATAAAATGAACAACATTGCCTTTCTCTTTAATGATTACCATTTCTCTACACTCTCTTGGTTTGTTTTAATATTTCCAAGCATGCAATCAAGCAACGATTACCTGGGCAAAATGATGAAGTATGCTGATTATAAATCTTTCTTTACCACGGTGCAATCCATAGGAATCTATTCCTTGGTATAGGGCTGTAATTTCCATTCATTTTCATGTCAATCAAAAAATTGTATTGATGGAAGAATTAGACTTCAAAGTGGTTCTTATTTTAAAATTCTATCATGGTTATTGATTTAACTGACATTTAAACTATCATAGCATATCGTAAACATACACAAATCCTTACATATATTTGTCAAAGTGAATGAAAATCCAGGTACAGAAAGAAAACTTAAAAAGTGGAGTGGGAATATTCCATTAAGTTGCTTGCTTTCAGGAATCATTTGAATTAACTAGAATTCCTATGACTTCTGGCATAAAGCCTGGAAGCTTAATTGTGCGCATTGGGACATTTTCAATACCACCCAGACCCTACAGCTATTACATAATGAAATATTTTTCTACTTCAATATTAAGCCATTGTTCTTTCACACTGGCTCTCCTATATATATCAGCACAAGGAGAATCAAATAATATACAGTACATGCACATTTGGGACCAGAAAATAGACAGACACAATACAACAAGGAACTTCACTATCTTAATTTATTGTGAGAGTCAAAGAGCATTGGTCTTGAGACACTATTTTGGAAAACAAAATCCCAACAGTGTCAAAATAGTTTACCAGTTAATATGCTAAGCTATTTGTACTTTACTGTAACAATTACATTTTTGTGGTTATTATGTGGAGTAATATTTCAAAAGCAAATTGGTTGTCAGAGGAAATTAAGCATTCCTAAGAATGCATATTTATCACCTGATGGAAATGGCTATTTATTTCTTGCATATAAACATATATCCATATAATAGAGTGCTTTCACATAAGAAACTTATACCCACCTTTCATTTTTAGGTAAAAATTCATTTTTAAAGTATTTTTAATGCTTATTTATATTTAAGAGAGAGAGAGAGAGAGAGAGAGAACGCGTGGGGTGGGGCAAAGAGATGAAGACAGAATTTGAAGTAGTCTCCAGGCTCCAAACTGCAAGCTGTCAAAACAGAGCCCAATGTGGGGCTTGAACTCATAAGCAGTGAGATCATGTCCTGAGCTAAATTTGGACACTTAACTGACTGAGCTTCCCAGGCACCCTGGTAAAAATGCATTTTGAAAAGAAAACCCATGTAAGTTAGAAGTCTTTGAAGGCTCTGAAAATATAGACTGAGTGGAGGAAAATAAGGAAATACTTTAATCATAAAACTAGATTGATGCACATTCTGGGATTTTTTTTAAACAGGAAAAAAGCTGAAGTAAAATATTAAAATTATACTGTGGTTCTTAGTTAAGTAACTTTCCTATACAAGCATGAAGATTTGAGAAAAAAAGAGTATTCAAATTTTAAAAACGTTTGTTTATTTATTTAGAGAGAGGTAGGGAGGGGCAGAGAAAGAGGGAGAAAGAGAATCTCAAGCAGGCTCTGCACTGTCAGCACAGAGCTCGATGCAGGGCTCAATCTCACAAACTGTGAGTCATGACCTAAGCTGAAATCAAGAGTCCAACACTCAACCAAGTCACCCAGTCACCCTGAGAGAATATAAAATTTTAACAGCTGTTAGAAGATAAAAGTGAAATAAACACACACATACACACACACATACAATTCAAAGTCTTAATCAATACTAGCTAGATAAGAGTAATGATTGGAAAAGAATCAGAAAGAGAGATAACTGAAAAATAGAAAATCTTTAGTTTTCTCTGTTTTCATGTCCCAATGGCTC
Organism: Proteles cristata cristata; assembly: GCA_017311185.1. Classification (NCBI taxonomy): domain Eukaryota; kingdom Metazoa; phylum Chordata; class Mammalia; order Carnivora; family Hyaenidae; genus Proteles; species Proteles cristata. The sequence continues at coordinate 840,031 of JAESUZ010000491.1, forward strand.
CTGTGAAGATGGGGGGTGGGGGGTGGAATTTTAAATTAATCCTTATGATTAGATACATTTTAAGAGCTTACTAAAAATGTATATAAATATAAATATATAATTACTAAATAAGCCAGAAAATTATTATATCCAGAATAGTCATATACTTTATGTATGAATGGATAGTTTCATTTCAATTTGCTTCTTAATATGATATCTTTGAAATAGTTATCAAAAGTTACATATCTCTCTACAGTTATTTTAAAGAAGTAATATTATATAGAATATTAAATATATAAAGGTGGATGTATGATGATAAATGTTCATTTCTGTCTGAAGTAATCACTGACTTCCACATTTTTTAATGATCACAGAACCCTGTAAAATGATTTAGTTGATGGTTTGAGAAAATTTTAATTGTTACCTCATGATGAAAAAATAGGTCCAAGCAATTGTTTTGGAAAAAAAATAGAATATGTTAAAGCAGTTAAATCTCAATATTGCAGAAGAGATTTGAATTAATAACTTTTGTTTATTAACTTAAAATTATTCTTTTAATTTACTGTTTTGATTTTACTGATTATTTTTTGGATTATTATTACTTTCAGAAAATGATTTAGGGCAGGAGTTTTCTTTACTTTTCTCAAAAAAGTTCTCAAGATTCTGATTTCAATTTAGAAAGGAACATATACAGCTTAAATTTACTTTAGTTGTTTTGAGCCCTATAAAGTTGTTAATGTACAACATTTTTTACTCTAAAAAATAGCAATATTATATAGCATAATCTAACAATATACTATGTAAACATATAAAATGAGTATAAAAGCATTTGATCCAGTGTTCTGATAATATATTTATCAACTAAATTCAAAATCATATTTATTTACTCTAGGAATTCTATGAATGTATCGTTAAAATACTTGTGTAGGGGGCAAATCAGTCTTAGACCTTGTCTTCTGGAAGATAAGATTGCGTGGACATCTGTGGCTGCTTCAGCAGAGATCACCACCTTTGCACCTTTCCTGACACAGGTCTTCGCAAGCACAGCTTAGTCTGAACTGAATTGGCTTTTGGGAGTCAAAGAGTGAAGTTGTATTTGGCTAGGAAAGTTCTTCTTTCTCAGTTTCAAGGAAGATGATGATTCCAGAGTAAAAAAGATGATTTTCAAAAAATTTATGACATGTATTATTTACAGCTATGTCCTTTCTCTTCTATCTTTTTACAGTTCTTCTAAAATATTATATAGTTTATTTCTTCAAAAATATAGAATAAATCATCATTCTAGACATCACAGAAAAAAGAGAATGAAAATGCAGGGTAAAGATTGTTAACAATGCTAAAATAAATCAAATGTATTAATAAAATATGAGGGCCGCCTGGGTGGTTCAGTCAGTTAAGCATCCAACTTCAGCTCAGGTCAGGATCTCACATCACAGTTCATGGGTTTGAGCCGGGCATGGGGTTCTGTACTGATAGCTCAAGCCTGGAGCCTGCTTTGGATTCTGTGTCTTTCTCTCTCTCTGCCCCTCCACCTCTGATGCTCTCTGTCTCTGTCTCTCTCTCTCAAAAGTAAATAAACATTTTAAAAAAATAGCAAAAACTAAGTATAAAAAAATAAAATAAAATTTGGATGAATATATCTTAAAATCTGAATATAAAAGAATGGAAATATTATACAGTTCTATTTATAATACCAAAAGATATTAAAAACTTATTATGAATTAAACATTTTGCAGTGATTAGTAAATATATTGCAAATATATTTGCAAGATAGCAAATATATTGACTCTGAGTTACAAAACAAAAAATAAGATTATTTGCATATTTGTTTATATAAGAAAATATTTCATCTCATAATTTCTTCTAAATATTTAATTCTTTATGTAACAAAGGTCTACATAACATCTAACCACAAATTAAAAACACTTGGAAGATCAGTTCATGAAGGACTTCAATCAGCATGTGTAATACATTTTGTTATTTTCACTGATTTCCTGATAATAATTTCAAATATTATATATGTGACTACAAAGTTAAAAGTTTATTTAAAGCAATATACCCTTTAAGTCAGGGTAAATGATAAAAGACAAACTATTCAAAACATTAGCACCATATAAAATAAGAAATTAAGACAGCTCTAAGGAAACAAACAAAAAACCCTGCAAACAATTAAATATGTATTTTATTTTATTTTTTTTTAATGTTTTATTTTATTTTTTAGGAGAGAGAGAGAGACAGCGTGAGCAGGGAGTCACAGACTGAAACAGGCTCCAGGCTCTGAGCTGGCAGTCAGCACAGAGCCCGACGCGGGGCTCGAACCCACGAACCGCGAGATCATGACCTAAGCGAAAGTCGGACGCTTAACCGATTAAGCCACCCAGGCGCCCCTTAAATATGTATTTTAAAGAAATATTCCATAGATACACAAAAGATATAAATAACAGTGTTTGCTGATTTTTTATAATAGCAAAAAGAGAAGTAAGAAGGAAATAATATAAAAAATATAATTTTATTGATATTATGCAATATTATGCAGCTATTATAATGAATGGAGAAACTCTATGTGTGCTATTGTGAAAGAATCTTTAAGAATTAACGTCTCATGAAAAGAGCTTATAGCAAATAGTAGACATTTGTCCAACAGGTGTTAATTGTATCTATATTTTGTTCTAGGTACTGTTTTAGAGTCCAGTGCCCCATTTATTTTGGAACAGAAACAAACAAAAAACCAAAATTATGTTTTTAAATCAATTTATGATCATATATTTTACACAGATTGAAAATTATATGGAAGGATGAAAAAAATCATTTTTTAAAGATGTTTATTTTTGAGAGAGGGGAGGGGCAGAGGGAGAAGGAGACAGAAGACATGAGGCAGGTTCTGTGCTGACAGAATCTCTTAGCTGACAGCTAAGAGCCTGATTTAGGGCTTGAACCCATGAACTGTGAGATCATGACCTGAGCTGAAGCCAGACACTTAACCGACTGAGCCACCCTGCTAGGGACCCCGAGAGAAATTTCCTTTGAGAAACACAGAGAGTGTGATTATACTGAGAAAAACCAAAAGAAATTGTAAACTTGTATTGTTTAATTTTTTTAACTTTTAAATTTAAGATTTTCAGTGTTGTTACCATGTGTTGGTAAATAATAACAGTGTCGCAACACCACAGTTCAATTTTAGTTATCTTGGTATGTTAAGTGTGAGTAGTAGCATAAAGTGTAAAGTTCACTGCTAGCTCTTCAGTCCACAAATCATTATGTAAATAATGAATGCACCTCATGATCAATGACCAGTCACATCACTTCTTTCAAAGTCTGTCAGTAGTTGGCCCCTGTGCATCTATTACAATCAGAGAGCAGTCAGATAGTTGTTCTAACTCTTTTCCTCACAGTGAGAAACCCATGTGGCATTTACAGAAGTGCATAATAGAATGAGGCAATTGGCTAGCAAAAATTAAAATGCAGCAAAGAAAAGAAAAGTGATAATACTGAAGAAAAGAAAATCTGAATTGAATGTAAATGGAAACATAGGAAAGAAAAGATGGCAGAGTAGTAGGAGGACATCATGCTTCCCTCATGACTTTGAACACAGCTAGATAATTATCAAATAATTCTGACCACCAAGAAAATTGATCAAAGGATTGAGACAATCAACTGAACTACTGGGGAGAGACAAGAGGCCACGTCGTAGAAGGTAGGAGGTGTCATGATGTGCTTTGGGGAGAAATAAATCATGGGTGCTGGGGAGGGGAGGGATCTTTGATCATAGAGAGGGTAAAGAGAGAGAAAGAGAGATAAAGCCGCATACAGGGGATTGCACAAGCAAAACACTTCCACAAAACCACTAACTGGGAAAATAAGAAGGGCTGATACTCACGAATTTTTACAAGCAGTGGAATTGAAAGTGTGAAGTTTTGAAGATACCTTCCTCCTCTGTGAGGACTTCCAGAGCAGCAACAGGCATGACCTCCCCTCTCCAGGGAAGAGGGTAGGACTATACCATTTTTTCACCCCTCCCATCATCCGCAGCACAGCACCCACAATGAAGGCTTGAATCACTAAAGCCCCATCCCTCTGCATTCTGTAGATGTCTTTTTTTAAAAATAGGTTTCATGCTCTGCGTGGGGCCCAATAACCCTGAAATCAAGAACTCAGTTGAGATCAAGAGTCAGATACTCAACCAACTGAGTTCCCAGGTTCCCTAAGATGTGTCTCTTTTAATAGGACAAGAGTGATAAAGAGCTAGAGCAACCCCTTCCACATGCACCAGGTCTACTGATCATGGAGTGCTGAAAAGCTTCAGCTCTAGTGGAAATAGAATGACATGCAGGCTTTCCTAACTGAAAAAAGAAAGAGGCCTAAACAAAATGCCAAGATAGAAGAATTCATCCCCAAAGAATTAACAAGAAGAGGTCACAGCTAGGAAACTAATCAAAATAGATATAAATAATATGCCTGAACCAGAATTTAAAACAGCAATCACCGGGGTGCTTTGGCTGGCTCAGTCTGTTAAATATCTGACTTCGGCTCGGGTCATGATCTCACGGTTCGTGGATTTGAGCCCCATGTTGGGCTCTGTGCTGACAGCTAGCTCAGAGTCTGGAGCCTGCTTTAGATTCTGTATCTCCCTCTCTCTCTGACCTTCCCCTGCTCATGCAGTCTCTCTCTCAGGAAAAAAAAAAAATTTAATTTAAAAAATTAAAAAAATAAAACAGCAATCATAAGGATACTAGCTGGGCTTGAGAAGAGCATAGAAGAAATAAGAGGCCTTTACCACACAAAAAAAGAGAACTAAAAACTAGTCAGGACAAAATAAAAAGTGCTATAACTGAGATACGAAACTGACTGAATCTAATGACTACAAATATGGGAGAAGCAGAAGAGTGAATAAGTGATATAGAAGACAATATTATGGAAAATAATGAAGCTGAAAAGGAGGAAAGAAAAAATATTGGACCATAAATGTAGACTTAGGTAAATCAGCAACTCAATAAAACATAATAACATTTGTATCATAGGAATTCTTTGAAGAAGAGAGGGAAAAAGAGGCAGAAGATTTTTGAGCTAATTATAGCTGAAAAATTCCCTAATCTGGAGGAAGAAACAGATATCCAAATTCAGGGGCATGGAGAATTCCAATCAAAATCAACAAAATTCAGCCAACACCAAGACAAGTCGTAATCAAATTTGCAAAATACAGGGATAAGTAAAGAATCCTGAAAGTATCAAGGAAAAAGAGAACCCTAAGCTATGAAAGACAAATCACATTAGCAACATCTCTCCACAGGCACTGGCAGGCCAAAAGTGAGTGGCATGACATATTCAATTTGCTGAATGGGAAAAATATGCAGCCAAGAATACTGTATTTAGCAAGAGTATCATTTAGAATAGAAATAGAGATAAGAGTTTCCCAGACAAACAAAATCTAAAGGAATTCATGACTACTAAACCAGCCTTATAAGAAATAGTTAAGGGAAATCTTTGAAGGGGAAAGAAAGACCAAAAGTGACAACAACCAGAAAGGGACAGAGAAAATCTCCAGAAACAAATATACAGGTAATACAATGGCATTAAATTTATATTTATCAGTAAGCACTCTGAATATAAATGGACTAAGTGCCCTAATCAAAAGCCATAGGGTATCAGAATGGATTAAAAAGAAAAGAAAAAGAAGGACTCATCTATATGCTGTCTACAAGAGACACTTTTAGACCTGAAGACACCTGTAGGTTGAAAGTGAGGGGATGTAGAACCATTTATCAAGCTAATGGATGTCAAAAGAAAGTTAGAGTGCCATAGTTTTATTAGATCAACTAGATTTTAAACCAAAGACTGTAATAAGAGATAAAGATGGGCACTATATCGTAAAAAAGGGACCTATCCAATAAGAAAATTTAACAACTGTAAATACTTATGCCCCCAACATGGGAAGAAACAAATATATAAATCAATTAATAACAAACATAAAGAAACTCATTGATAATAATAAAATAATAGTAGGGGACTTTAATACTTCATTTACATCAATGGACAGATCATCTAACCAGAAAATCAACAAGAAAACAATGGCTTTGAATGACACACTGGAACAGATGGACTTAACATTCAGAACATTTTATCCTACAGTAGCAGAATACACATTCTTTCAAGTGCACCTGGGATATTCTCTAGAATAGATCATATACTGGAACACAAATTAGGCCACAACAAGTACAAAAAGAATGAGATCATGCCATGCATATTTTCAGATCACAATGCTATGAAACATGAAGTCAATCATAAATAAAATTTGGAAAGACCACCAATACTTGGAGGTTAAAGAACATCTTACATAAGAATGAATGGATTGGGGTGCCTGGGTGGCTCAGTCGGTTGAGCATCCAACTTCAGCTCAGCTCATGATCTCATGGTTCATGGGTTCGAGCCCTGCATCAGGCTCTGTGCTGACAGCTAGCTCAGAGCCTGGAGCCTGTTTCAGACTCTGTGTCTCCCTCTCTCTCTGACTCTCCCCTGCTCACACTGTCTCTCTGTCTCACAAATAAATAAAACATTAAAATTTTTTTTAAAAAAAATAGTGAATGGATTAACTAGGAAATTAACAAATACATTGAAAAATACATGGAGGTAAATAAAAATTAAAAAAAAAAACAAACAAAAAAAAAACAGTCCGGAACCTTTGGGATGCAGCAAAAGTGGACATAAGAAGGAAGTATATTGCAATACATGCCTTCTTAATGAGGCAAAAATGTCTCAAATATTCCACCTAAGCTTACCCTAAAGGAGCTAGAAAAGGAACAGCAAATGAAGGCTCAAACCAGCAGAGGAAGGAAAATAATAAAGATTAAAGCAGAAATACCTGACATAGAAACAAACAAACAAAACAGTAGAACACATCAATGAAACTAGGAGCTGGTTCTTTCAAAGAATTAGTAAAATTGATAACCCCCTAGCCAGAGTTATCAAAAATAAAAGAGAGAAGAGATCACAAATAATAACACAGAAATACTAACTATTATAAGATAATATTACGAAAAATTATATGTCAACAAGTTGGGCTACTTGGAAGAAATGGATAAATTCCTAGAAATATACAAACTAACAAAACTGAAATGCAAAGAAACAGAAAATTTGAACAGACCTACATCCAGAAATAAAATTGAATCAGAAATAATGAAAAATTTCCCAACAAACAAAAAGTCCAGGGCCAGATGTCTTCACAGAAGAATTATACCAGATACTTTTGTTTTCTTTTTGTAAGTCCAGCATGGAGACCAATGTGGAGCTTGAACTCAGGATGCTGAGGTCTAGACCTAAGCTGAGATCAAGAGTCACATGCTTAACTAACTGAAACACCTAGACGCCTCTCTATCAGACATTTAAAGAAGAGTTATTACCTATTCTTCTCAAACTGTCTCAAAAAATAGAAATGGACTCTATGAGGTCAGCATTACTTTGATTCTAAAACCAAATAAATGCTTCACTAAAAAGAGAATTACAGGCCAATATCCCTGATGAATATGGATGAAAAAATCCTCAACAAGATACTAGGAAATTTAATCCAACAATAACAGAATTATTCACCTCAATCAAGGGGTGGTTCAATATTCACAAATCTATCAACATGATATACTACATTAATAAAGAAAGGATAAGAGTAATATGATCCTCTCAATAGATGCAAAAAAATTTTTGACAAAATGCAGCATCCATTCTTGACAAAAACTCTCAACAAAGTAGGTATAGACGGAACGTATCTGAACATCATAAAGGCCATGTATAAAAGACCCACACCTAATATCATCCTCAACAGTGAAAAACTGAGAGATTTCCCTCTACAGTCAGGAACATGACAGAGATTCCCAGGAAGGTCATTTAACTTGCAAATCCTAACTTGTACTGTAAGTCCTTACCTCAGAAGTCAGACAACAAAAAGAAATAAAAGGCATCCAAACTGGCAAGGTAGATGTCAAATTTTCACTATTCGTAAATGACATGATACTCTATTTATCTGAAAGTCTCCACCAAAGTTGCTAGAACTTATACACAAATTCAGCAAAGTAGCAAGATATAAGTCAGTGCATTTCTATACACCAATAATGAATCTGTTGCATTTCTATACACCAATAATGAATCGGCAGAAAGGGAAATCAAGGAATCAATCCCATTTACAGCTACACCAAAACCCATAAGATACCTAGGAAAAAACTTAATTAAAAAATTGAAAGATCTGTATTCTAAAAACAGAACATTTATAAAAGAGATGGAAAATGATGCAAACAAATGGAAAAACATTCCATGCTCATGAATTGGAAAAACAAATATTGTTAAAATATTGACAATACTGAAAGCAATCTACACATTTAATGTAATCCTTATCAAATTACCACCAGAATTTTTCACTGAGCTAGAACAAATAATCCTAAGATTTGTATGGAACCAGAAAAGACCCTGAATAGCAAAAGTAACCTTAGAAAAGAAAAATAAATCTGGAGGCATCACAATTTCAGGTTTCTGGCTATATTATAAAGCAGTAGTCATCAAGACAGAATGGTCCTGGCAAACAAACAAACAAACAAACAGAAAACAAAACAAAACAAAACATCCCAGACACAGAGATTGATGGAACAGAATAGAAAACCCAGAGATGGACCCACAACTATATGGTCAATTAATCTTCAGCAAAGCAGGAAAGAATATCCAATGGAAAAAAAAGACAGTCTCTTTAACAAATAGTGTTGCAAAAACCAAACAGCAGCATGCGGAATAAAACTGGAGTACTTTCTACCACCATACAGAAAAATAAACTCAAAATGAAAGAGGGACCTAAATGTGAGACAAGAAACCTTTAAGAGGCAGCAACTTCTTTGACATAGGCCATAGCAGTTTCTTCCTAGACACATCTCTGGAGGCAAGGGAAACAAAAACAAAAAGGAACTATTGGGCCTTCATCAATATAAAAAGCTTTTGTACAGCAATAGAAACAGTCAACAGAACTAAAAGACAACCTATGCAATGGGAGAAGATATTTGCAGATGACATATCTGATAAAGGCTTAGTATCCAAAATCTATAAATAACTTATCAAAGTATACACCCAATAAACAAATAACTCAGTTAAGAAATTAGCAGCAGACATAAACACTTTCCCAAAGACATCCATATGGCCAACAGACACATGAAAAGATGCTCAACATCATTCATCATCAGAGAAATACAAATCAAAACCACCAAAAGGTACCACCTCACACCTGTAAGAATGACCGACAACACAGGAAACAACAGATGTTGGGAAAAATGTGGAGAAAGGGGAACCCTCGTACACTGTTGGTGGGAATGGAAACAGGGAATGCATACTCTGGAAAACAGTGTGTAAGTTCCTTAAACAGTTAAAACTAGGGGCACCTGGGTGGCTCAGTCGGTTAAGCATTCGACTTCGGCTCAGGTCATGATCTCACGGTTCATGGGTTCAAGCCCCGCATCAGGCTCTGTGCTAACAGCTAGCTCAGAGCCTGCTTCAGATTCTGTGTCTCCCTCTCTCTCTGACCCTCCCCTGCTCACGCTGCCTCTCTCTGTCTCTCTCTGTCTGTCTCTCAGAAATAAATAAAAAAACATTAAAAAATTTAAAACATAAAAGTCAAAACTAGAACTACCCTATGACCCAGGAAATGCACTATGAGGTATTCACCCAAATGATACAAAAACACTGATTTGAAGCGACACATGCACCCCAATGTTTGTAGCAATTTTATCAACAATAGCAAAATTAGGGAAAGAGCCCAAATGCCATCACAATGAATGGAAAAAGGAGAAGCAGTGTATATATATTATATATAAAAATATATAATTAATGTATAATTTATTATGTATATGTATATGTATTATGTATATGTATATAGTATATTATATATATAATATACTATGGAATATTACTCAGCTATCAAAAAGGATGAAATCTTGTCATTTTCAACAACATGGATGGAGCTAGAGTGTATTATGCTAAGTGAAAGAAGTCAGTCAGAGAGATACCACATGCTTTCACTCATGTGTGTAGTTTAAGAAACATGGAGGAAGGAGAGAAAACTAGAGGGATTCAAACCATAAGAGATCCCTTTCTTATTTATTTTTATTTTTGAGAAAGAGAGTGTGAATGGCAGAGAGAGGCAGAGGACGAGAGAGAAAATTTCAAGCAGGCTCCATACTCCATGTAGAGTCCAAATGAAGGGCTTGATTCCCACAACCCTGGGATCATGACACTGAGCCAAAATCAAGAGTCAGACATTCAACAGACTGAACTACCCAGTTACTCTAAGAGACTCTTAACTACATAGAACAAACTGACAGTTGATGGAGGGGAGGTGGGCAGGGGATGGGCTAAATGGCTGTTGGTTTCAGGAGGGCATTTGTGTGTGTGTGCGTGTGTGTGTGTTGAAAACTGGTGTTATATGTAAGTGATGAATCACTGAATTCTATTCCTGAAATCAGTATTGCACTATGTGTTAAGTAACCAGGATTTAAGAAAAAGTTTGAAAAGAAAAGAAATGAAAATATAGAAGAAATATGGAGATACTAATGCTGCCACCATTAAAGAATAATAGAAAATTTAGAAACATAATGAGAAAGTGGTTTAATGAAAAAGATAAAGATGTCCACACACATGTAATACCAGCAAAAACCTTCATATTAAAGGAAACCTTGGAAATATTTTAGAATATTGAAAGAGCAATTTGGCTCCTATTTTATTTTTGTATGACCTGTGAGTCAATATTTTTTTCTATTTTTAAAGGATGGCAAAAAGAAGAAAGAGGAGGGGAACAGGGAGGAGGAGAAGGCTTGTAGCCTGAAAGTTGTAAAATATTTACTATGTGGACCTTCACAGAAAGTTTTCAGGCACTGGCTTCAGAATATTGGACATCAATACTAAGGCAATAGGAGAAAAACTAGTCAATATGATTTGAGAATCATGTTGCTAAAGAACCTGGATGGCAATATAAATAATCTGTATAGTACCTTAGCCACAAAGGACTGTTGAATAATCTTTTGAAGGAAAATGTATGGAAGGGATGCAGGATGGGTCTGCTAGATTTGCATGCACTTATGTCCACTCAAAACTCAAATATGTATGCCTGTACTGTCCTTTCCAGTCTTACTGTTCCATTTGGTGGTCAGAAACATTAATCAAAAGTTGGATTTCTCATATCTCTCTGCCTCAAGCGAGATATCTGTCTCAATTTGAAAAATTCTTGATTTTATAGATGAGCATATTGCTGAGGTGATATATTATTTTTAAGAATATGAACACTATGGGGGTGCCTGGGTGGCTTAGTCGGTTAAGCGTCCGACTTTCGCTTAGGTCATGATCTCGCGGTTCGTGGGTTCGAGCCCCGCGTCGGGCTCTGCGCTGACTGCCAGCTCAGAGCCTGGTGCCTATTTCAGAGTCTGTCACTCCCTCTCTCTCTGACCCTCCCCTGCTCACACTGTCTCTCTCTCCTAGAAATAAAAAAAAAAAAAAAAAAAAAAAGAATATGAACACTATGTTTGGCAGGGGCATCGCCAAAGGTTCAGACACATAAAATTTGGAATGGGAAGTTGGCATATCTCTAGGAGTATTTGTAACCTCCAATGATAACCAAGGCAAAAATCGTAAGTGACCTACTGAATAACCCACACAGAAATGCATTAGGTTCTTCATATTTTATAAGATTATTTTAAGAGCAACAAGATTATATAAATTTTAAAGGAAGCCCTGAAGCTTAGCTGTCAGAACTAATACTGTAGATTTGGGGATATAGATTTTCAACGTTCAGCCACTCACTGTAAGAGAAAATACAAAGTATTATAGGCATGTTCTAAGTCATTAGCATTGGAATTTCAGCCTTAAGATAACTCATGTGTTTTAAATGGATCATCTTCTCATGCAGTTATATTTAACCTCTTTCCATAAAAGTTAAAGAACCTAAAATTAAGAAGGGTGTCTGATATGGACAATAGAACAATTTAAGTCTTGCCCTAAGGGGTACACTTTAAACACTGACTAACCACTGGTCTGCTTAACCTTTTAAATGTTACTCCCTTTTCATAAAACTAAATATGTAGAGTTTCATGTTCTTAAAGTGCCAACATTCCACTTTTCTGAGACAAATAAATGAAACTTTGATTTAAGATTCCTTCATAAGCCTCTGGGCAATATGAGTGGGATTGCAACTTAACATTTTAAACCAGCAAAAGATTAGAGGATGGAAAGGAAGATTTTTACAGAAGGCCAGACATTGGAGACCAGAGGCCTAAGCAGCAATTGTCTCAGAAGTATAAGGACCTAATCTATTGTGATAACTTTGAAGATGAAGAGAGGATGTGAACATTAAAACAACAGTAATCATTCTTCCAGACATAGTTTGCATATTAAATAGAGCTTTTAACTAACTGATGTGGTACATACACACCTGTGCACATACACACACATAAGCATCTATATACATACCCACAGAAGAAGCATTTCTAAATACCCAAATAAGTGGTATGATATTTTTGGTAAGAATATGGAATAGTGTAGAAAATGTCACATCATAAAAATTATGTTTCATTTCGAAGAGTATTGTATAACTCCACCATTTTTTAAAAATTTGCAATTCTTTGAGCTGGCTTTATTTACCTTGGAAATCTTATTAGAGAGAAATTCCTTCCTTTTAATAATATAATGTTTTTTCATTAGATGGATTGTAGTAATACATTTTTAGGATAAATATGACAACATTTTTATGTTTGTGATATTGCACCTACACCTGCTATTTTTAAAACTAGAAGTATTCTAATAATAAAATGGTCACTTTTCAACCTTAAAGAGCATGAAAAGGAGAGAGGGACAAATACTATGGGTTCTAAAAGCAAATACTGGAGGAAAATCAGTAAAGTAATTGCTAAACTAAACAGAAAATAACTCATCTTGGATTTTTTACCCAACAAAAATTGACACAGACAGATATATTCTCAATAATGCATCCTGTCATTCAAGGTTCAGAGTGATCAAAGCTGAGAACTAGAACATTTTAACTTAGTGTAAATTTTAAGATTCAAGAGAGGCTCGGGTCTGACCTCTCACCTAAACTGAAATTTCAGGAGTTGTCCTGCCAAAGTCATGCAAAAGGATGAGAGCATTTTGAAATAAGTAGAAAGCAGTTTCTCAAAGGTTAGTCAGAACAAAAGAAAACATGCAATAGGCAGAATTGAAAGTCTGAGTCAAACTGTAAAAGTAGGGAAAAGACAGGAAAAAAAATAAAACATATGAGAATCTGGAGAAAAACAGTTTTAGTTGGGAGAGAAAATAGTATCCTGTGTTTAGAGCTAACAATATCTCCAAAATAAAATGGAATAAAAATTGTGAAAGGGAAGCTAGCTGTCCCCTCTCCTGGACTCATATATATACTCTGTATGAAAAGATACATGCCACATACAGCACAGCCTGTTATATACTAGGAACCAGATGGCTATTTCCGTGATGGAATTAGTTATACCCACCAATGAATAGTTCATTTGAAATCAAATGGCCTCACTTCAGGCATCTCTTATATCCCATTTTAGCTAAGCAGCAAGTGACAAAGATCCCAACCAAACTATTTAATCAAATAAAGTGTTCTTGAATCATGTAATGAAAATTTCATGTAATGAAAGTAATGAAAATGAAAACTGCAGCTGATGCAGATGCCCAGACAATGTGGTTACTTGCATCTTGGCTCACAAACTCTCACTCAGAAAAATGCTCACAAGAGTTCAGTCTCTGATTTGCCCTCAAGTTCATATAGCATGGAAAAACATCTGACTCTGTTCCAGAAGTCCAAGACAAATCTCATAATTCTTCATTGATTCCAGTGGGAAATAGGTCCTGTACGAAATGTGGTATACAGATGGGCTTAGGCTTAGTCAACAGTTTTTCTCCTGGGCCAAGATTCTCTCAAACAAAATGCATTGACTTGGAGTTGAATAGCCAAAGAGAAGTTCTTCAAATTAAACATACAAGTCTTTTCCACATAAAATAGATTTCATGTCAGAGAGGCAGACATCAAAAGGCCAAGAATATAGCTTACTAGTGAGCCTGGGAATGAGAAATTAATATCAACTGTAATTTTGCATATCAATTTTATGTCTCTAGTTATTAGACTTTACCTTGAGAAGTGTTACATGACAGTTAATTGCTAGAGCTAAACTCAAATACTACACCCCACCTTCTAATGATTTGACTTTTAGCAAGTTACTAAATCAAGATTTTCCTTCTGTAAAATGTGCCTATTTAGTGGAGTTTTGTGATAAATAAATGAAAAAATGTGTAAAAGTGCTCCACACAGAAATATGCTCATAGTTAGTGTTTCATCAATAGGATACTACATGCAGAAGGGATAATTTACAGATAATAGCAAACCTTGGTAAGAGATAAGAAAAAAAGTATAAGTACTTTGAAAAATCATATAAATAAAAGCCTCAGGAATGAAATTCTAGTTCTAACTGTCCTCATCACAGGATTAAAATGAAAAAAAAAAAAAAACCTATACTAAGTATCATGTTCATGTTAAAACAAACTAGTAGGGAGACAAATTTCACAATAAAAACTTGGATGAACAAAAAAGTAAATTATTTTTTCTGTGTTTATTCTTAGTCCTACACTCTCATTCCATTCAATAAATGCAAATAAACGAAATCCTTGCCATTTCATGATTAACTCATAATTTCTGTGTTTGAGATTTATTGAATCCCAATTTATTGAATCAATTCAGGATTTAAACTTTATCTACTGAAGACTCAGTTCCTTCACCCTCAATTCCAGGAATTCATCTCTGTCTACTGGGAAAGACTGCATATGTCACATGGACATCCAATGCTCAGTTGCAATTTCTTCCACTGTGGTGTGTAATCCCCATGGGTCCTCAGTTGGCATCAATCCCAAACAGCTGAGATACCAGTCCAGCTATTGCACCTTCTCAAAGCATCTTCAAATCTTGAGGCCTTCCTGCCAGAAGTTCAAGAACCATTTTGGTCCAACTACCTTGAGTCTTTAAAATCTTCCTTAGGATACTGGAAGTCTTTGCCAACCTCCACATACAACCCGGTGGTACCCAGGACTGTGAGTTTTCTCAGATTCCTCTCTTCCCAAACACTCTGGTAGCCACTGCTGCTCCATTGCTTTAGTGGCACCCTGGATGTCAGTTTCTCAACCAGAATTATAGTTTCCAGTAAGTAATTTTAATGAGTGGTTGGATTGTGACCTATTTCAAGACTCTTCCCACTACTTATAGAAATTCTGGAAAAAATGTCTAATCAAAACAAAAGCCAGAGACAGATCTTATTCAGGTGCCTTTTGGCTTTTATGCTTTCTAGACCTATCCACATGTTTCCCCTGTCAATCTTTTCCTAATTATCCTATTATGTAATATAATTTAGTTCATTTAGCTCTTGTGAACTGTGATTAAGTTGAGATAAATTGTTACAACTTCTTCAGCCAATATATGTTGGAGTACAAACCATATATTTAGCAATTTGGATTTTTTCTTGAATAACTTCAGTAAATATTTTTAGCCATCCTGTGTCCTAAACTTGCAGAAATACTATAAAAAATATAAGAAAGCAATATAATAATCTTGAAACCACAATTTAAAGCACAAGTGTGTGTGTGTGTGTGTGTGTGTGTGTGTGTGTGTGTGTGTGTGTGTATCAAGCTCAAGTGGGAGAGAGGTGCTACATTTTAAGATTAGATATTTTTCACATGTAACAGATGTCCCAAATCTAACTAGCCTAATAGAATTCAGACCATTATGAAAAAAGCTGCATCCTCCTGTTATTGAAACTTGAAGCCACTTTAAATTTCTTCTAAATCTTGTGGTTGTTCACCAGGGATTTACAACCCATAACACCCACCAATTTTCTCTTTTCGTTCTCCAGTAAATTTTGGTTAACTCTGGATGCATTAGAGCCTCAAAATTCAGTGTTTGGTTTGTGGACTGTGGACCAGCAGCATCTATAACATGGAGAAACATTTTCAATTTAGAATCTCAGTCTGACCTCTGACATACTGAATCAGTATCTTCATTTTTTTTAAGAACTTAATTTTTTTTTTATTTCTGAGAGAGAGAGAGAGAGAGAGAGAGAGAGAGAGAGAAAGAGAGAACAGGGGAGGGTCAGAGAGAGAGGGAGACACAGAATCCGAAACAGGCTCCAGGCTCTGAGCTACCTGTCAACACAAAGTTCGACACGGGGCTTAAACCCCAAGCAGTGAGATCATGACCTGAGCCGAAGTTGGACGCCCAACCGACTGAGCCACCCAGGTGCCCCAGTATCTTCATTTTTAATAAGATCTTCAGGTGATTCATATGCACGTTAAAGTTTTTAAGAAATGGAACAGATGACAAAAGTGGAATCTATGTAGCCAAAAGATTAATATAATGTCACCAGGGCCAGTGCATGCCACTAGCACCACATGGGCGGGCTCTTGTCCCTGTTCACACTGAAGCTGCAGTGTCCGTGTCAAGAGCGCTGATATGTCCTCTATTCTATGGATGATTTATTCTATGGATGATGTGCGTTCGCCCCTAGGTCATTGTCCTGTCCTTCCTGGAGCAATCACAGCACCAACTCCTATCACACTTCAGACACTCAGTGCTGTTGATGCTGTGTATTAATGTTTGTGTTCACTTGGTCTTGAGCTCTTACTATTCTACTCTAGAACTGACAACCATGAATCTAAAATGGCTAGTCAGAGCACAAGCTGAGTGACAGAAATTATATTTTATTTAGAATTATTTCTCATGTCAAATATTGGCCAATGGTCTCTAATCACATTTAAATGTCCTCTATTCTATGGATGATTTATTTCTGTGGATATGTTCCTGGTATAAAAACAAATTTTAATCTTACTGATGTGCCCTGTCATACCTAAATCCTAAATTGAGACAGTTTACTCAAGCTCTAAGATTCTTAAATACCTGAACCTTTTTGAAATAGGATGGAATATATCAAGAGTCACTAAATTGGTTGTTTACTCTTTATTTTGTTTTAAGAAGAGAAGGTATTTTGACAGATTAATGGAGCATTTCAGAATGATAGTGCACAATTTTCTACAATTTGGGTTAATGGTCTTTAAGAAAGTAATCTACCACTGATTTAAAAAAAAAAGGTAAATTTAAATAGAAGTCTTAAAACTTATATTGGCAATTACATAAAAATAAAGTAATAGCTATTATATATCTGAGGGCAAAAAGAAGCTTTTTATATACTTTGCCTTTCAGAAAGAGAAGTTAAATAAGAATACCTATTTAAGTTTTGAAAAGAATGATGTGCCTTATAATGACAGATAATGTGCTCTATAGTGACAGAAATCTTGAATAAGAAAAGAGGAAGTTGTATAAATTAGAAGAGAAATATTGGTCAGTTTTTATAAGGTGGTTTTATTGTCATTATAGGAAAATACAAATGCACTTGGAGTGCAAAGGAGCTCTGCATGCTTGCTGTACTGCTAGTCTTCTAAAGCCTTGGTTTATGAAAGCTTGTTTCTTCTCCATTGTCTCAGCCTGTTTAGATCTCTTCTTTGCTAACACACTGTCATAGCGGCAATTAAGCATAAGTATTAACATGTGTCCAAATTCTATACCAGCATAGCTGGTATAGGAATATGATTTTAAGGGATTTTTAATAATTGAAGAGACATCAACTTTTTCAGGCTCTTGAGATAGTCTGGCTGAATTTCAAATGAAAAAGTACCTTCTGTCCATCTATATTCCCTAGTATCTTCATGTGTTTGGTAGGCTCTTTAAAAACAAAATAAAAACAACTGAAATAAAAACAAAACACTAACTACAAATTTGTAATATAATAGAAATGAACAGAATACTTTCTTATATTATCTTTGACTCCACAATGGATGTGTAAGCCTTTGCTGAATGTGTGCATCTTAATGAGAGGTAGTTAAAGAGGTTACTTTGATGGCCTTGAAAGCATTTCTTACTTCATACAAATAGGAAAATTGAAGCTCTAGGCATAAATTTATGAACAACTACACTTCTATATTCTTTCACTAACATTTCAGCAAAAAAAGAATCAGAGTGAATTAGGCATTATATAAAATCATCACTCCTCTATATACAAAGCATTGTCATTTAGATCTTGGAAGCATACCCCCTACCACCATCATTCTTTCACCTCCCACTCTGCTCAGCTCATGTTGTGTATTTTAGAATAAACTCAGTGAACAAAAAGAAAAAAAAGGTTACTTTTACTGAGAAAACTTTAAGGTATAGTTTGTTTCTGTTACTTAGTCTCTATTATTTTCAAAGCAGACACTTTAGTTAAAAACTAGTATCATAGGCAAATGTAAGGTTCTAATGGGAGGCCAGAAAGAAAGAGAGAAGAAAGAAAGAGAGAAAGAGAGAAAGAGAGAAAGAGAGAAAGAGAGAAAGAGAGAAAGAGAG